>QLOY01001979.1:0-12142 GCA_003313965.1 Megacollybia marginata
GACATGTGTTTGATGCTCCCATAATTTTTGTACAGAATGAGGCCCATAAATAGACCATTCAAACCAACTAGTATAGTATCAATAAACTGTCAAGTCCCCAAAGGAGCGCAGGGCGCTCGGTGACTTACTGGTGGATGTTGCTAAGGAATGACTTACCTGAATGTCGCGGAGCATACTGCTGAGTGGCGCGGAAACACTTCGAAAGGGGCGCGGAAAGGGCTGAAAAGGGCGCGCGCGGCTGTTAATTTTGTCCCTTTCTGAACGTCATACTAACCAGACGAAGTTAGCGCCTGCAAAGCGCCCGATGTGAATCATTCCACCTCTCATACATGGCATGTGCGGCAGGATGCAGAGTCACACGCACAGTTAAACGTATAAGCATTCTATGGAATGATTTGACTACCCTGCTAGACTCGCAGCCATGCATAACTCGAAGAATTGTCGCACAAACTGGCTGAATGTAAATGCACCAAACCAATGACACGCATAAGTTCAGTGCTGACGATGACGGTACAACTTTCTATCTGGAACCTACTGATGCCTAAGGCTTCGCACCGGTAAGCTACGCAGATCCAGAAATGGAAAAAAATGGCCGTTCACTTCGGTCAATTCATTTGTAGGCATCCATAATGGTAGCAGTAGCAGATCCGACGGATTTCACAAATGGAGATAGCTGAGAAAGATCCGTCTGGCACGGTGCACCTTTGATATGACATCCAGACTCATTTATCACCCAATCCCTTCTATACCATAATCGAGCATAGAATTGGAAGCAAGTAGTGGTAAAAGAAGCCTGAGGCTGCAATGACAAGGTATGCTTTCAGTTTGGAAGCGCCCAAGTTGGGATTCTTGATGATAATACCAGCCACAGTAGCCTAACTGCTAGTCCAAATGGTTTAGTTGTTTCGAAAGGTTGAATAATGAATAGAGTCAGACTTCCACCTCAGTTTGTACTTCATCATAGGCTAGTGAAATTGTGATCAAATGAATCAAACCATGTACAAGTTATCTCCGATAAACGAAACCCCTGTAATCTAACTTCATACAAATATAATCTTAAAGCATTAGAATCCGCAAGCTTCAATGTGATTGAAGCGAGAGGCCACGTCCCATTAAGTATTCCCAACCTCACTCAAAGCCCGAGGATCCCCCACACTTATAAACCCGACACGAACAGTGTCATCTTCAGGATTCTCTTTGGCATATGAAATGTGACTCGTTCACAGCAAGGAATCCAGATAGAGTGACACATTGACTGCAGCTTGGACGATCTTGAAAGCCAATTTGAAAGATTCTAGCATCTTGAGAACTTGAAACTTGAAAGTAAAATGGGGATAATACATTTGCCTGAATCGAAGGGATGTTGTGCAGATCACTGAAGTCTAGCAGAGCTGTGACAAGCCCCTCACTCTGATCGAGGTCGTCATCCCTCGTCAAACTCAGAGGGTCTGGTTACAACTAAGTGACTCAGTGGTCACTTCATGAATCTTACTAGGGAGACTACGTTCCGACTAACACGGCTAGGCGGCTAGGAGTAGCAGCAGAGTAAGACATCATAATGAAGGGTACTTTGTGCATTTCTTGCAAGTGTTGCTAGTAGGGTGACACGGACAGACAGGGGAAAAGACAAAAAACATATTTTTTATGTAATATACCGAGAGCTATTGGCAAAAACCATACTAGTAGCAGACATCGTATCTTGATCTGAAGTATCTCGTTAAGCATTAGGGAGCGAAGCAACAGACCATGTCCCGCCCGAGGTTCTAACAGCCTCACTCAAGGTCCCAGGACTCCCGGCACTAACAAAGCCGACACGAACGATATTAGTGGTCGGGTCTTCCATAGCATAGAAAACCTGACTCCCATTCACACCGAAAAATCCGGACTGGGTGACACAGATAGAGCAGTTTGTACCACCTTGGAAACCGATTCCGGTTCTCCAGATGTATTCGGATAGCTGATTAGTAGGAGAGAAAAAGAAGACGTGAATCTAAGGGTGTATTGGATTAGTACCTCATTGAGTGTATCATGCACGTACTTCTACGAGTTCAACAGAACTACCGTCAATCGAGCAGGCTGCGATGGGGGTACCAATCATTGCCTGTCCCGGGGGAACTATCTGACTAACACATGAAAAGGTGCTCGTGTTGTTGGTGAATGGGCCGGTAACACATGCTTCAATGATAGCGCCATCGGCCTGTTGGTAGTAAATACGGGTGTCTCCGTCTTGGAGAATCGATTGAACGGCCCCGACTGGCGTCAAAGGAACGAAGTCGGACTTGGCATTAGTAGTGACAGCAACGGCTGCGAGGAATGCAAATGAGCTGATGGTACTTCAATAAGCGACGAATATGACAGCGGAGGGGAAACCTTTGAAGCTGAGAACATTCTGTAAGACTTCAAGTTCTGTCTCACTGAAGTGAAACTTCTGAGGGTCTTTTATACCTACCCTGGTGTCCAATGAGTTGAAGCCACTTGGAAGTCACACAACTAGCACTGTGAAGCGTGTAAAAAGCAATGGTTGACAGTGACATGCATTATGGTAGCTCTGGAGTGAAGCGCCACATCCGAGCTGATCGTATCGTAGGTAGCGCCATGATCCTAGCGCTTATTATTGTCGAAGTGATCGGCCCATCATTGTGGCTTCAAATTCAAAAGCGATGTGAGTATGCAGAAAAATGTACGATGTGGAGGATGGACCACTAAGTATCCAGAGCCCCTGTATTTGGACTAAAGTATATAGTCTCTAACCAGACGAAGTTAGCGCCTGCAAAGTGCCCGATGTAGTTCATTGCTTCTGAATCATTCTACCTCTCATACATGGCATGTGTGGCAGGATGCAGTCACACGCACAGTTAAACGTATAAGCATTCTATGGAATGATTTGATTACCCTGCTAGACTCGCGGCCATGCATAACTTGAAGAATTGTCGCACAAACTCGCAGAGGCTGAATGTAAATGCACCAAACCAATGACACGCATAAGTTCAGTACTGACGGCGATGGCGGTCAAGGAACCTTCTACCCCAGAAACCATTGATGAGGCCTGAGGCTTCGCACCGGTAAGCTAGGAGATCCAGAAATGAAAAAAAAAAAACGATTGCCGTTCGCTTCCAAGTCGGTCAATTCTCCGTAATCGATGGGCATAATGGTAGCAGATCCGATGGACTTTACTGGAGATAGCCTGAGAAAGATCCGTCTGGTACGGTGCAGGTGCCTTCGAGGTGACATCTAGACTGTTTCCATAGAATCTATACCAATAATTGAGCGTAGAATTGGAACGTGCGTATTATATTGTTTACAGGCATTTCAGACTCATTATATAGGGTTTTCGCCGTTTTCCAATGTGTGTCGGAGGGGGGTCGCGATGCAGAAAATGATGGTGATGGTTCGTAGTATGGGAGTCTGACTTCATATTTTCCTCGCCGAGGGACTGATTTGTGAGTCGTTCAATGAGTTTGCCACACTACCAACCTGGATTGGTTGGCTGCATTTAACAGTCACTTTCAGCAACGACAGGTGGCAGATCGTAGTCTATCAAACCGCCGGTAGCCTTATCATTCGGGATCCAAGTTCCGGGCCAAAAGGTGATATCGGCTATTTCAAAGGAAGTGACTTTATGTATGTATTCCTCGTCGGGATAAACCTCGGGCCCGGTGTTCCATCTTGGGACCATGCCGGTAATAGATCCTCCTCTCTTCGAGAGTAAACTGGCTCCGTATACCCCAGTTGGTATAGATAGATAATCCCACACAAGTGTTACAGATGTCCTGTTGTGGCGTGGGTGGTACAGCGGGTTGTGAACACTGTGATCGTAATTTTTAGCTCACTCAATGTTTCGATCCCTTTCTTATCAGATTTTAGACACGGTCAAATCTCCCATCCTTCTTACTGCTTGCAACTTGAATTGAAATTTCCATAATTGGAAGGCTGGAGTTTTTCGTTCAAATGTCGCAAAGAAATGTGTATTAAGTTCCAAGGGACTCCTTACATAGTATTCGTGAGTAGCAGCAATGAAAAGTGGATCGCAGTCTATCAAACCGCCGCTATCAGTTCGTGTAGCCTTACTCATCCAAGTTCCAGGCATTTGGAAGGCCAAATGGTGATATCGATTGTTCCGAGGGGAGGACTTTACATTCCTCGAGAGACTGATTTGCAAGTCTTCAATGAGTTTACCCATCTAAACTGGCATGAATAGATTAGCCGATCAAACCATGCCAAATGTGCTGTTGTTGCATAGGTGGTTCAGCAGCTGTGTAAAAAAGGTCTTGTATCACATTTTTAGCCTGTTCGATGTTCGATCCCTTTTCTCACTCTTTTTACTAGACTCCACAGCCAAATCTCCAGTCCCTCTGACTGGTTTAGGTCTCTTCCAGCAAAGTCTATATGGTATATCCTGCATTATCGGCTAGTACCTCTCGACAAGTCACCTTTTAGTTGTTATTGTCAATGTCATCGCGATTCAAGGTTCGATGATTGCCACCGCCGAAGTATATTGACTATTTTCTGATGTGTAGGCCCCGTAGGTCGATACCTCGCTCTCATTGATTGCCCAGAATTATTCGGGTTCAATATAATTGTCCAATCAAGCCCGCCCAAAAGGCTCGGAATAAGAGAACTTATACAATCAGAAAGCCATACAAAATGTGGCCCTGTTGTTCAGTCAGTACGGTGCCTAGCTCTTCATCCAACTCCATGTCTTTTGTGTTGAATCGTTCAGGTTCGATGCGCTCATGAGCCCTTTTGTCGCGTCAAGCAATATCCAACCAGAGAACAGCATTTACAAAAGGTTGCCTCTACAGGTATGCTATTTAGTTGATACAGCAGTATCTGGTTGATTTCGACGTTGTTTATAGAATGTGACGTTCGTGACTGACGCCTATGTATTCCACTCCTGAATTCGGAAAGCATCTGAGAGCCTACCTGTCCTTCCTTCTCGAGTCGTGCATCACCTCGCGAATCGGAAGAGGAGATTACCGGCATGGTCCCAAGTTGAAGATGTCGGCGATTGCCATCAACGAAGACGAATCGAGCAGAGCTTGAAACACCCGTCACGTTGAGCAACACCAAGTGGTTAGTATGGAGGTATCTATATGCACGATATTGACCAATCATCAATGGTTCAACGTTCAACGTTCAATCAGTGCCGTTCATTGGTTACGGGTATTTGCCGATGTTGTCTATGCCTATTTTGCATTCAGGTCTGATGATTTCTCCGGATCCGTTGAATCTAAAATGTTTCAACCAAACTATTTTAGGATATCTTATGATATTTCTTAAATGCTAATCAGACAGGTGCGAGGCAGTGCACCTCTGCTCTGATGCGAAGACACCGCTTATTTCGGATGGTGAATTTCTTACATCGCCAAAACAGTCCATGCGAGATACATAGGGTGGTTGTGTGGATTGAAACTTGGAGCTTCAGACTCGTCGACAATTCCGAACGATTTGGAAAATGGAAATGACATGACTCGGACGGTCTCCATCACGGTTTCGGCCTTCATGGTCTTATGTTATGCCGTTGGCAATACAAAGTTGGACTAGTCCGACTTTTGCCATCACCTGCCGCTCGACCTTCTGTCTGTTACAGCCCTGAAGGATGGTTTAAAGACAACGCAAAGGTCTGTAAAATCCCATCCAGCCAACATCCAGCTGACTGCTAGTGATGTACGCCAAAACAGAATCTAAGCTCTTACTTGTGCTCTTAATATCGATATCAAGCTGCTTTTCAACAAGCTATGGATCTCAAGTTCAGTTGGGTAACACGACTTTAATTGGATCAGCAATTTCGCCTCTGAATCAGGAGTTTTTTGGAGGTAATCCACAGCCTCAGAACTATCTCCGATTTTTTAACCATGTCTAGGAATACCATTCGCTGAACCACCTCTCGGAAAACTCCGATTCGCACCTCCGGTTCTTAAAACATCCTTAGGAGTCGGAACGTTCAATGCAACAGAGTTCGGTGCCCACTGTCTCCAACCGACTGTTGTGAGTATCTGCACTTATAGTGGCTTATTAGTCGACATTTTTCAGGGTGCTCCACCTCCTGGAGCAATGTCCGAGGACTGCGTCACAATCAACGTTTTACGGCCAGCGGATCTCCCATCCAATGCAAGTCTACCTGTTATGCTGTGGATTCATGGTGGAGGATTCATCTGTGAGTTTTTTCTCTGAGCGTCCTCCACTAATATGGGTTTATAGTCGGGGGCAGCTCCGTATATAACGGCAGTGCGATTGTTGCACAAAGTGTTTCAAGAGTATGCTTATGCTGCAGCATTGACACATTTTGCTCAATTTCCAGGGGACTCCGATCATATATGTCAATTTCAACTATCGACTTGGTCCATTAGGATTTCCACAAGGCTCCGAAGCAGATTCAAAAGGAGCTCTTAATCTGGCTTTGAAAGACCAAATTGCAGCTTTAGAATGGGTCCAACACAATATCGGTGCCTTTGGTGGTGATAGATCCAAGGTAAGAGTCGATGTTTTGAGTGATATGTTCCTGATAAAGTTATCTAGGTAACTTTATTCGGTGAAAGCGGAGGAGCTATGAGTATAGGCGCTCTCTTTTTGAGTGGAAAGCTCGATTCTCTGATTCGAGGAGCGGTATGTTCTTAATCAGCATTCAACTCCCATTTGAATGCAAGTACAAGATCCTTGAGTCAGGTTCAGTAAACTCACCACTCTTGTTTAACGCCTCTCGTCGTCAGAGTGACTGGGATAACGTGGTTCGAGCAGTTCCGGAATGTGCATCCCTTGTGTTGACACGAAACACATTTGATTGCCTTCGAAATGCCTCATCGACAGAGATGCTCAATGCGTTTGAGGTTTCTCTTGGTTTGGCAAATGAACAGTTCCCTTGGGTGACGACGATTGATGGACCCGGAGGATTGCTACCTGAACTTCCTTCCGAGTTGTATGCCAAAGGAGCGTTTTCCCGGATACCTTTCATTGCTGGCACAAATGTCGATGAAGGTACTTATGTTGAAAGCACCATTCATACTGTGTTATTTATTGCCTCAAAGGGACGCTGTTCGCATCTTCCACCATCAACTCGTCGCAGTCGATTCAGCAATGGATTGTTACAAATCATACCACTACAGAGTCTCCAGCTAATATCGCTGCACTCGACCAAGCAGCTGCTCGGATTCTAGAGCTGTATCCTGATATTCCTGCCTTGGGTTCGCCCTTCAATACTGGAAATGAAACTTTCAATCTGAGCAGTCAATACAAGAGAAACGCTGCCATCAGTATGTCTTGTGTTTTTAAGCCTATAGTAACTGAGATATGCTAGCGGGCGATTTGATGTGGCAATCGGTTAGAAGAGAGTGGATACAAACCGCATCAAATCATGGTGTCAAGACATTTGGATATCTTTTCACAAATCCACAAAATCCAGTTGTGGTTCCTGCGGATGGAGGTGTGTCATCACCATCATAATATGAAGAGCTTATGACCATTTGCATAGTCTTTCACGGATTGGAACTCATGTATCTGTACCCTGGTGTCGTTCTTCCAGGTTTCTCCACAACCTTTACACCCCAACCGTCAACTGAGAACCTGAGCACATGGATGATTGACTATTGGGTTTCTTTTGCGACCTCATTGGATCCGAATGACGGAAAGGGCTCTAATCGTAGGAAGACTTACCATCTACAATCTCATTTGTGACTAACACATTTCTCAAGGACCTCAATGGAAGCAATATACCCCTGGAAATCAGGTATTGTACAATGCAAAGGCTGCTCCATTGTCTAACATGTCTGTTTAGGAGCTGTTGCAGCTTAATGCGCAAAATACCACGATGATCAAAGTAAGGACCAGCTGAGTTTGATGTATAAACCTGCTGACGACACAAAAAGGATAATTACAGAGCAGAGCAGATTGACTTTATCAGCTCTCAGCCAACACTCTTTCGTCATTGAGGGTACAGTAGTTTGGGTCTTTTCTGACCTTGGAGTAAGGAGGAGGAGGAGGATCCATTACCGGCATGGTCCCAAGAGATTAGAATGATAATTTGAATCTATTTAATGAATGAGTTTACAAAAACATATGGGCCAATTACCCTCCAGATCTGAGATGAGGGAAAAACCAGGGAGAGCCCAAAGCGACAAGATGATGGCAAAGGCAGTTTGCTCAACGATGAAATTCAATGATATCGGTGACAACTCGAGTGGCGATATGCAAACCACCTGTCAATCAGCACAGCATAGAGCTTAGATTATGTACTTCTACGCTGAATCGTTGAAGTTCGATGCGCTCTTTGTCGCCTCAAGCAATACCCAACACGGATAGCACTTAAAAAGGTTACCTACTAAATGTGCCATTGTTGTCTAGTCAGTACAGCATTGTATCATAAGCCACATTATTTCTTGGATATTTTTATATGTAACCCCAATGGCTTTATGTTCGATTCCTCACTGACATACATATATTATCACTCATTCGAAAAGTTTCTTGTATCTTTTACAAAAAGCTTAACATCTTCGAGCCAAGCATGCGTCATCAAAAACATCTTTAACTTTAAGTATTGCGTGTCGAAGCACGCGTGTAGCAACATTCATTCCTCTCATACAAGAGTTTAGCCAGTCATTCATATATCGCAAAGCGATGCGCATTATTCTCACTCACTTTCAAGGGACTCTGAATCCTACATAATATGTCATGAGTAACAGCAACGAAAGGTGGTAGATCGCAGTCTATCAAACGGCTGCTGTCAGCCTTACTCATCTAGGATCCAAGTTCTGGACATTTGGGAGGCCAAAAGGTGATATCGGTTATTCCGCCCGAGGGGACTCAGTAAGACTTTACATTCCTCGAGAGACCAGTTCAATGAGTTGACCCCACCAGTCTAATAACCGGTGTTCCGTATACGTTGGCATGGATAGATAAGCCGATCTAAGCCTAACAAACGTACTGTTATTGCTTAGGTGGTGCAGCGGTTCCTCCGAGATTTCCACATAGCTGTTTTTGTGGTCCGTTCGATGTTCGATCCCTTTTGCTCACTCTTTATTAGACTCGAGCCATAGTCAAATCTCCAGTCGCTCTTACTGATTTTAGGTTTCTTCCATTAAAGTCTACATCGGCTACATCTCAAGAAGTCACTTAAGGATCGACCTGTTGTTTAGTTGATCACAGCGCAGTGTCATCGCAGTTCAAGGCTCGATGATTGCCACTGCCTAGTACTTCAAGTTAAGTGTAGGCCTCAGTAGGTCGATACCTCGCTCTCACTGATTATTCGAGCCTTGGAATCATTCGGGTTCCGTCCAATAAGTTCGGAGGATGTGAAAG
The DNA here is from genome assembly GCA_003313965.1 of Megacollybia marginata. Classification (NCBI taxonomy): domain Eukaryota; kingdom Fungi; phylum Basidiomycota; class Agaricomycetes; order Agaricales; family Porotheleaceae; genus Megacollybia; species Megacollybia marginata. The sequence continues at coordinate 9,292 of QLOY01001979.1, forward strand.
GAGGGTGCCCTAAGACCCACTAAAGTAGTGGGAATCTATGAAACCTGCCTCTCATTCACAGCAAGGAATGAATACAGTCGAGTGACACATTAACTGCAGCTTGGACCACCCTGAAAGCCAATTTGGAAGATTCCGAGATAACTCACTGAAATCTAGTAGACTTGTGACAAGCCCCTCACTCGTCATCGATTCATCCCTCGTCAAACTCAGAGACGACTAGCCGAAATCAGTGACTCAGTGGTCACTTCATGAGTCTTACTATGGGAGACTACGTTCCGACTAACGCAGCTACAGTAGGTGGCTAGGAGTTGCAACAGAGTAAGACATCATAATGAAGGGTACTTTGTGCGTTTCTTGGAGTGTTACTAATAGGGTGGGAGACTGACACGGACAGACAGGGGAAAAGACAAAAAACAGACTTTATGTAATCTACCGAGCTACTGGCAAAAACCATAGCAGACATCGTATCTCGATCTGAAGTATCTCACTGTTATGCATTAGGGAGCGAAGCAACAGACCATGCCCCGCTGGAGGTTCTAACCGCCTCACTCAACGTTCCAGGACTCCCGGCACTAACAAAACCGACACGAACAGTCTTAGTGGTCGGGTCTTCCATAGCATACAAAACCTGACTCCCATTCACACCGAAGAATCCGGACTGGGTGACACAGATAGAGCAGTTCGCACCACCTTGGAAACCGACTGGGCGTGTATAGGCGTATTCGGACAGCTGGTTGGTAGGAGAGAAGAAGAAGACATGAACCTAGGGTGTAAAGTTGGATCAGTGTCTCTATTGACTGTATAGTGTATACACATACTTCACTGTACTCAATAGAAGCACCGTCGATCGAGCAGGCTGCGATGGGGGTCCCAAGCATTGCCTGACCCGCAGGAACTATCTGCTGACCAACACTTGGAGAGGTACTCGTTCCGCTGGTGAATGGGCCAGTAACAACTGTTTGAACGATGGTGCCATCCTCCACCTGGTAATAAAGTCGGGTGTCTCCGTCTTGGAAAATCGATTGAACGGCCGCTACGTTCCCGAATGGCGTCAAAGGAACGAAGTCGGGCTTGGCATTAGAAGTGACAGCAACGGCTGCGAGGACTGCAAAAAAGAGCTGATGGTACTTCAGCAAGTGACGAAGATAAAAACAAAGGGGAAACCTTTGAAGCTGAGAGCATTGTATCGAAGTAGATAAGACTTTGGTCTTCCTGAACTGGAGCTTCTGAAGGTCTTTTGGTCTTTTATACCTATCCTGGCGTTCAAGTGTGAATTGAAGCCCCACAAATAGCATTGGAAAGCCGGGTAAAAAGCAGTAGTTGACAGTGACACGCATTATTGAAATGAAGCGCCAGGCATCCGAGCTGATTGTATTGTTAGGTAGCGCCAAGGTCCTGGCGCTTATTATCGTTCGAATTGATTGGCTCACCATCGCGGCTTCAAAAACGACGTGAGTGCGCAGAAAAAATGCACGATGTGGAAAATAGACCAGTATCCAGAGTCCTGCATCTGGACTAAAGTATATAGTATCTAACCAGTCGTAGCTAGCGCCTGCGAAGTGCCTAATGTAGTTCAGCGCTTCTGAATCATTCTACCTCTCACTCCAGTCATCATGACATGTGCTGCAGGATGCAGAGTCGCACACCAAGCTGAAAATTTAGCATTCTATAGAATTCGGCCATGCATATATGCATGACTTGAAGAATTGTCGCACGAACTCGCAGCGAAATGGAAACGTACCAACAAATTTTGAACCAATGGCACGCATAAGCTCAGTGTTGAACGGTACAAGGAACCTTATACCCCGAAAACCCCTGACGAGGCCTCCGGTAAGCTATGCAGATCCAGAAATAGAAAAAATCGCCGTTCGCTGTGGTTAGCATCTCCGTAATTTTGATGAGCATAATGATAGCAGTAGCAGATCCGATGGACTTCACAGCTGAGAAAGATCCGTCTTGGCCGGTGCAAGTACCTTTGATGTGACATCTAGACTGATTTATCCCAAATCCCTTCTATACCAATGATTGAGCATAGAATTGTAACGTGCGCTCGCAAGTAGGTAAAGAAGCCCGAAGCTGCAATCAATTAGCGTTCGGTACTAATAGATATTGGTACGTGGACGCAATCACCAAATTTCGGTCAATTGGAAGGAAACGCGTCTAAAAGAACCACCGGTAACTTCGGTGAAATCTTTGTCTCCGCAATTGATCGGTATGATCTTTGAAGGTCCTCAAAGGGGATTAACTGTTGAGATCTGTTGTTACGATGCCGGAAATGCGGTCTCATGATAGGTCTAGCTGACATAGCATCCTTGAGTTGAAGTGGAACTACGGTGGTCGTAGTTCGAATTAGTCACCAGAATTCAATGAAACCATCAGAAAGTCTGATGGATGGTCGGTAGCTCCCCGGGCCACTGCGTTAAATCTTCCGGGCTCAGGTAGTCACTGGCAGTAACCGAAAGTAGTTCAAGTGCTTTCCATGTTGGTTGAGCTCGAAAAAGTCTCACTTACCTCCGAACATGGTTGACAGTCTGTTTACTCGTGTTTTGACACATCCTCTTTCGGAGAATCTCACCTTGCTGATGTAACCTGACCCTGCCAGAACATTCTAACGCTCTTCGGGATACGAAACTCGTAGCGTACGTCAAAGACGCTTTCGTTTCGCTCTGCAATTGCACAACCTCCATATCGCCCGTAGGGCGTCTTCGATTAATGGTACGTAGACTGGCGGACGGTTGACATTAGGAGGCAGGTTTGGGTATCTTTCTGGAGAGCATAGTCTTGCGCTGGATAATTTGGTTCAGGCTTCCTCTTCGCTGCGAAGGATGCTCTAGCCGACGAATCGTAGGCT
>QLOY01001982.1:0-24746 GCA_003313965.1 Megacollybia marginata
ATCATTCCTGGGTTTTATTCTGATATTTTTCAAATTTTTACATTATTTTTGGACTATTTTTATCAATTATTGGTTTCTGTAGCTATGAATAGTAGTGCCAGGGTGCCGTGGTGCTGTGGTGCCTGCCAGGCCTGGCAAGCATGCCTTTTGGCTGAGTGAAGAGCCTGCCAGGTTTTTTTGCAAAACACATTGGATAACTTATCAGGTTATTTTACAAAAATCTTACTGAACCAGCTGCTAGTGGAGGTGACATGGTTGGTAGAGTTGCCTGATAGGGTACTAATCACAGGAACTCATCAGCTACCGGGCTCGCACACTAGTGAAGCACCAACATGTGCAAGAAATGAGAAATTGTATTGATAAGGAAAAACACGCATGGGCTGTTAGATATGAGAAAGAACATATACATATGATTAAAGACTATAAGTTTAAACCTGGCGATCTCATATTGATGCAGAACACATCGATCGAGGATCACCTAAATAGGAAGTTGAAACCGAGATGGCTCGGTCCGTTGATTGTGATCAAGCAATCGAGCGGAGGATCGTACCTGCTCACGGAGATGGACGGAGTGATGCTACACTCAAAAATAGCAAGGTAAAACTAAAGAAAAGAGGAAAAGAACGAATATAAAAAGGAAGGTATCAAGTTACCATTTATGGTAACAGCATACGTACGGCAAGTCAGGGGCGAGTCTCAGTCTCCTTGGGGTCATCGACGACAATGGCAGGAGAAGGAGCAGCACTGACAGAGTCATCAGCTGGCGAGCCCACAGAAGAAAGGATGAAGATCAATCAGCGAGATCACGGATCCACAAGACCTCAACAAGACAAGAGACTTCAGCCCTCAAGAGATCGTACAATTGCAACTCCAAGAACAGATGATGAGAGGAAGTCTTGAGATGAGACTGAGCCTCAGAAAGAGAGACAGAAACTCCAGAAGGAGACAACAGACGAAGCAGCAGCTTTGCGAGCCTGCGACACAACATCAGACACTGGGGTGGCAACCAGGACTTCAGCACCTAATAAGATAATGCAGATGAGATGCGATAAGGACGATCGGAAGTACTTACAAGCGATCGTGTGACAGTTTATCGGGGCATGGTCACCACAGAAGGCAGGGCCATGATGGAAGCCTGATCGAACTTTAGAGGCAAGGGCCAATGACTTGAAATAGGCACGAGAGTCTGTGTCAAGGCCAGGAACATTGCAATAAGGTAAATAACACACCTGGCAATGGTCTGCCCGCTCCACTGCAGCGCCAGCCTGCGGGAAAGTTAAAATGAGATAAGAGATCGATAAGAGGATCAGACTGCAGATAACCATTTAGAACAACAATGAGTAGCCTCAGAAGTAGAGCTGGACCTAGAAGAAGGAGCCAGCACAGAGGTGCTAACAGAAGAAACAGCAGGTCCCTCGTCATCAACCACCATCTGGGAATACTCGCAGATGAGCGAGCGAATAAGAACAGCTGAAGAAAGACGAACCACGTTAGACAGGGAATCACCAGAGACTGACCCACCAAGAGGTTCCTTGGGAGAAGGACGATCACCTGTGGAGGGGATGCGCTCATGAGTATGAAGATGAGCACGACCAGAAGCCTAAGATAAGGAATAGATAAGCAATTGATCAGTGGGATTGTGGGGATTACGAACAGCAGAAGCCCAAACAGAAGAGCGACAGTGCAGATCCTGGATTTCGGTGATATATCCAAGGATAACAGGGATCGAAGCGTCATCTCGATAGCCAGCCTTGACAGTGTCATGGATGGCCTTATTAAGGTGGAAGACCGAGTCTTGATGGGTGGGAACGGCAAAGAGACCTGCACCCAGGTGGTCCCAAGCAACCTAATTAGGGGTAAAAGACGAAGTAAATGAATAGAAATACGCACCTGCAAGTCGCGTATGACACGGGCAACCACGTCGCCGTAGGAAGCGTCCCCGACGTTACCGTGCAGGTAGGCCAGCGTGTCCACGATCTCACGGAAAGCGACAGACATCGCAGCAGGGTAATCTGAGATACTGTGAATGATCGAAAGAGCAGGCATTGAGATAACACGATGAATATGGATAAGAGGCAAGAGCTATACTGTACCACAGCCCACCCACCACCCTTTTATAATGCCTGTGGACAAGCGAGAAAATGGAAAAATGGGGAAATACTTCACAGAACCACTCATACCTGTAATATTGACTAAGGACAGTCAGTAGCTTTAGTAAGGGGGAGTGGTGATGCGAAAAATCAAGGCCCCGAGAAGAAAGTTTTCGCATCCAATAGGATTGCAGCAAATTAGAGTGGAGTCATAGCTAGCGACTCCGCAAAGAAGCAATGAGGCAAATGGATAATAGGTGATGAGGATCAGGCACGTTCCAAACCGCTAAAAGGCCTCGCAGACGAGCAGGCAACCCGCGAAATGTGAAATCGACAAAATTATTATTAAAAGGAGTACAAGAGGTATGACTACAAGGCAAGGATAGAAGATCCAACGCCGGGATGGTAAAAGACATGAGTAACAGAAAAATACGATAACAAGGGGACCCGCGAGCCCACGGAGTCACGTGACCATTGCGAAAAACGAAGCAAAGTCTGACTTCACAGTAGAAAGGACTTAGTCAAGTTCAATGTCTTACAGAGTTCACGCGAGGAAGAAAACACTTTATTCTCTAATTACAGAGAATACAACAACAAAGTAATTAATAAAAATACAAAACTAAGGAAACAGAGAAAGAAAATTTATTTTGATAAGTCCATCACGGACAGCAATGAACTTAGACACATGCAACCCCCTATAAAAGGAAATTGTGGAAAGATGGGAAACCATTTTGCTATGATTGCAAGGGCATGGTTTCAGAACCACTTGCAAAAGGCCGACACGAGCAGCTGCATGATGAAAGAAAAATGAAAATTTGTAAGGGCTGGCATGGACCGACCCTCACTCATTGGAGGCACTAGCCTCCTCCCCACCAATGGCTAGAAAAGGGTTCGAGTAAGATAAAAAGGAAAAAGACCATAAAAATTTGAAAAGTACCTTGTGGGCTATGGAGACCATGACAAAGGTCCCCTTTGCTCATCTTGATAAGCTCGTTGATGGGCGCAGCGTGAGTGCAGCTGGCGATGTTACCTTTGATACAACCGTAACAGGGACCCTCATCGATGATGGGACAGGCAGAATGCCCATTGTTGTTGCAGTAAGAACAAGATTCGAGGGGCTAAAAGAAAGAGAAGTTAACAAGAACAAGGAAAAAGGAATACTTACCCCATGGAGATTCAGCAGACGACAAGCATCCATGACAGTGACTTTAACGAGACCAGGGAGGTCGTCAGGGAATTTCCGTGAGCCTGCGAAGTCAGGCTTGTTGTGGTTGAAACGGCCCTGACCTTTGGGCTTGGTAATGTAAGGCGACAAGCAAAATGAGAGCTTATCAGGCCACTCAAAGACTCAATGATATGCATGATATGCATCCAGGCCTGAAATCTTTCAATTTGCAAAGTACTAGCCTCTAAATAAATGTGGGAAAGACTCCCGCAGAGGTACAACCATCAGCGGAGGAGTGGGATAGGTGGAATAGCTATATAAGGCAACACCTAGGCCTCTAACTGCATAAAACCCTTTGGTCGAGACGAATGAGTTGGCTCTTGATAGAGCTATCTTATTGTATCCAACTCTCATAAAATGCGCAGCCCCGCTGAGGTATGCTAAGATGTGTACAAGAGCTAAATTAAGTTTGGGTAAGCTGGCGTCGCTCCCGCTGAGCATTTCAAAGCAGGAAATCAAACATAGACTGGAACCAGAAGTGAACTAAAAGAGAACATGGAATATCACCCGCGGAGCTGTTGCCGAGCCGAGACCAGAGTAAACCACGTCAGCGAAGCGTTATAAAGGTTGCCTCTACAGTTTGGGACCATCAGCAGAGAAATAGAGACATGTTTATATCACTGTGATGCTAGAGAGTAGGGCTATCAACTGGGATGGTGCTCCTAGGGCAGGAATTGACCCAGTGGACATCAAGGAGATGGATGGAGTCATATTCTCGGCTATTTACACAGCATGAGTAAGACTATGCATCAGCTGACCATTGCTGAGCAACCAGCGGACAAAAATAGACACAGCAGAGCGGTATAAAAAGGCAGTAGTTTAGAGTAGTTCAGTAGAATAGTGAACCCATAGAGACCCCCAGTAGAGAATAGATTGCGCTTTTACAGACTATTGAGCTCTAAGTACCTGTAAGGGAACACAGCTAAGAGAAGTCGCCAGCGGAGACCCAGTACCTTCAGCGGAACAGTTTCTACCAATCTCCTACCTCTCTAGATGTCTCTAGGACCTAGTACCTAATAGGGAAAGTCCCCGTTCTTAGTCTTTAGTACCTGAAGGGAACTTGACTCATCTATTCCACCTTTGTCACACATTAGTGACCCCGCTTAGCTTAGTAGAGACCATTAGACTAGTTTGGGTCGATTCTCACGCCTTTATACAAGCCTTGTGCACCTCTCTGAGTCAGAGCAGACATTGCTTAGTCAAGGTTGAGCGCCCGCGGACGTAGTACTTCTTCTTAGAGCGAACCATCTTGCCAGGTTTAGTTAACAGGAGTCTCCAAACTCGAAAGGAATACCTTAAAAGAGGTGTTTGGGTGTTGGATTTAGTGTGTGTGTGTGTGTTAGTGGGTGTTGGTGTTTCCCAGCCCATTTCCAGCACTTCCATTTCCAGCGCAGTCAGCCCGCCTCACACAGTGAGGTTCCTTTTCATTGGTAGATCTTATAATACTAAAACTAAAGAATACAGGGAGTAACTAAAGGTTTAAATACGAAGTGGCTATCTAACTGACGACTAGGCGTGAGTGGAGTAAAGAGATAACAAGGGAAAAAGATAAGCTATCTATGCCACATGTTCTGCGATAAGCTATCAGAAGTTATTTTTAAGAGATAGCAGATGAGGGAAATGAAAGATAAGGTGATATGAATGTGAAATGGAATAGGGTTCTGATAAGGCACGTGTTTGAGCGCTAAAATAAGGGGAAATCGTAACATTACCCCCCCTTTAAGATCATGGTCCCCATGATGGTGTGGTAAATTGGAACATTGGTTTAAAGGAGTCGAGGATAGTTCAGTTGGAAGTGATAATGATTCCTTGATTTGAAGATGTTGGTTTCGGTTTAGCAGGGTGTGTTTTGTGGAAATTCTCCACTTCTTCTTCAGCATGTCGGACATTTCCGCGAGGTTCCCAGGAGTTTTCTGCATCAGAGAAACCTTTCCATTTGACCAGATATTCAATATATCAACCTTTTTTGCGACTGTCCACAATGGCTTCGACTTCAAACTCTTCTTCTCCTTCGACTAAATCTGGAGGTGGTGGTGGTTCATTAGGTTGGACGTCGAAGGAGGGTTTAATGAAGGGTTTCAGTAGTTTTTCATTAAAGACATTGTGTTTTCTTCGCCAAGTGGGGTTTTGTGGCAGTTTAAGCCAATAGGCTGCTTGTCCCACTTTTTCCATGATTGTAAAAGGTCTGTATCGTAGGTGATCCAGTTTTTTGGCAGGTCGTTGAGTTTTGATGTTCATCCCTTCTAGCCATACTAGGTCTCCAGGTTTGTAATCTCTTGATGCAGAGCGGTGTTTATCAAATTGTTGTTTCATGGCTTCCTTTGCTAGGGCTAAGGCAGCTTCCGCTTCTTGTCATGCATTAGAGAGTTGTTTTACCCATTTGGTGGCTGAAGGTACTTGATCTCTTTGTAACTCCGTTCCGGTGTAGGGATGATAACCATGGTCGATGAAGAAAGGTGATTGTTTCGTCATGGAATGAACTCGATTGTTATAACTGAATTCCATGATGGCACACCATTCACTCCAATTGTCCTGTAGGTAATTGATGAATAAGCGGAGGTATGCTTCTACTTCTTGGTTTGCCCTTTCTGTTTGGCCGTCTGTCTCTGGGTGATAACCTGTGGATAGATGTCGTTTAATACCGAGCTGTTTACATATCCCATGCTTTTGCTACCGTTTGAGGTCCTCGGTCTGATATTAAGACTTCTGGAAGACCATGGTATCAGATCACTCTATCTCATACGAGATTAGCGAATCCTTCTGCGCTGAGTTCCATGTGAGTGGGTTCGACATGTATGCGGTGACTGTATGTATCGGTGAAGACTTCAATTGCATTGAAACCGTTGGATTCAGGTAAGGGTCCAATCATGTCTGCTGTAATTTTTCGCCATGGTTGTTTGGGTGTGTCATGTGGATTAAGAGGGGCGTGTAGTGGTTGTCGATCGATTTTATCTTCTTGACATTTGATACACCCATCAGTATATCGTTGAATCATCTTTTGCATTTGGGGCCACCAGTAGTTTCGTTGGATAAATTCCTGGGTTTTGTATCTTCCAGGGTGTCCTGCTAATGGGTTGTCATGGTGGTCTCGAATGATTCGTTCGCGTAATTTGTGGTTCTTGGGTATGTATATTCGGTTGTCGTAGAAGATTAATCTGTCAGACTCTTTCCATTTCTTGTCCTTACCTTCCAGGGCTTGTTTGGCTGAAGGATCCAGTTTTCGTAATGGATCTTTAAGCTCTGGTAGGTATTCCAGCGGATCGTGGACAATAATCGCTTCTAGCACTCTAAAATGTATAGGCGCAAGCATGGTGACATTATTATTGTCTTTGTGTCCCATGTCATGATCTGGTCTTCTGGATAATATATCCGCTCGTTGATTTTGTTTGCCCGGTTTGTGGTGAAGTGTGTAGTTGTATTCTGCAAGTTCTGTTATCCATCGCGCTTGGCATCGATTAAGTTTTTGGGGTTGTTGGAAGTATTGTAGGTTCTGATGATCTGTCCAAACTTCGAAGACCTGTCTGGCTCCCAACAGTAAATGTCTCCATTCTGCTAGTGCTTCCATGATGGCGAGCATCTCTTTGTCATAGATCTTATAGTTTCATTCTGTTGGTGAGAGTGCTTTGGAGTGGAAGGCGATCGGGTGCCATTTGCCCTCTATCTGTTGTGAGATTACTGCACTGATTGCTCCTTCAGATGCATCTGCTTCTATTCTAAATTGTCCTTCGTCTTCTGGTATTCAGAGACAGGGGGCCATTGTGATGGTTTTCTTTAACGTGTCGAAGGCCATTTGTTGTTCGGTTTCCCACTTCCATGCATCATTTCCTGTTAGCTGTGTCATAGGTTTGGCAATTTTGCTGTAATCTTTTACAAATCGTCTGTAGAAATTGCAAAACCCTAGGAATTGTTGTAGTTCTTTCTTGTTGGTGGGTACTGGCCATTCTCAAATGCCACTGACTTTGACAGGATCCATCTCGATCCTTCCTTCTGCAATGATTAACCCTAGGAATTCTATTTGTTGTTTTTCAAATTCGCATTTTTCCGGTTTTAGATAAATTTTATTGGTGTTTAGGATGGATAAAACTTGACGGACGAGTTTGCGGTGTTTGTCAAGGTTGTTAGTAAAGATGAGAATGTCATCAATGTATACGAGAACCTTTCCAGTGTTGATTAGGTCTCGTAGGAGCTCATTCATCATGGTTTGGAATGTGGCGGGTGAATTGGTGAGTCCGAACATTACTAGTGGTTCGAATAGTCTGCGATTGGTTAGGAATGCTGCCTTCCATTCGTCTCCTTCTTTGATTCATACATTGTTGTATTCCCATTGTACATCAAGTTTAGTGAAATATTTGGCACCTTTTAACTTGTTTACGAGTTCTTGAATTAGGAGGAGAGGATATCGATTTTTGATGGTCATGTCGTTGAGTTTTCGGTAATCCTGTACTGGTCTCAGCCTTCTGTCTTTTTTCTTGACAAAGAAGAATGGTGAGGCCATGGGAGATTTAGAGGGTTGGATCCGACCTGTACGAAGGTGTTCATCAAGGAACACATCTAGTTCCTTTTGTTCTTCTAGATTTAAAGGGTACACTTTGCACCCTGTTGGCTCTGACCCTGGTTTTAGTTCTATGGTGTGGTCCCATGGTCGGTTGGGTGGTAGTGTATTGAATTCAGTTTTCTCGAAGACTTCTTCGAATCCTTTGTATTGTTCAGGAATGGGGTCTGTTTTTTTGTTTTTCTCGAATTCTTCTGCTAATGCATTGGAGATGGATTGATGAGCTCGCATAAAGGCTTTGTTCCTTCGAATTTTACGAGGTGGTTTTGGATACTTCATCCAGATTCTATCTCCGTCTTCTACATCTTCTGTTTCTGTGTATCCGCATACAGCAGGACATCTGGTAAATTGTAATGATCCTGTTGTCCAGTCGACTTCAGGGTTGTGGAAGTTGAACCATTTGTGTCTGAGGAATACGTTGATAGGAACGCTACGGGGCGGGGTCTGCACACGTGCGGGGCTGTCGACACCTGAGACAGGCGCTAGAAGCGAGCGGAGGCGATGGCCGAGGGAAGTCGCACGGAAAACGATCCGCAACAACACAACCCACAAACAACACCAAAACACACACTAACTAACTCCTACTGAGATGCACTAGTCTCTCTTTATATTCCGGGGGTGTGAGTTAATGCTCTTTCTGAAGTTTGTCACAAGAGAAGGCCTCTGCGGACGACGACTTTTTAGAGTCTTGTTGCTTAGTGTATGGATATGGAGTCTATCTTTAGAATAGAAGCTCCTCGGGTCTTTAAAACGTGCAAAGTTCGATCGAAAAATCAAACTTCTTTCAAAGTGGTTTTGCTTGAGTTACAAGACTTATTGCAAAGTTCAGTTCTTTAGACCTTAAGACAATGTTCAATTGATGGGTTCCAATCCCAACCAATCTAGGTTCAATTCCAGACAAGTTCCGTATTCCTGAGTACACAAGACCAAAACTCTCAAGACCGAGTCTCAAGATCCAAACTTAGCAACTAATCTCGCACTTGAGATCAATCAAACAAATGATATTACACCGAGCCAAATACCCGAGGGTAGGCAAGGGGCGTTAATTCTCTACCGATTACTAGGTCCTCGGGTCCTTATATACTTGTACAGAACGATAAATATAGACAAAACAAAACAAAACTACAAAGGCCATGCGTGTATTCGGTCCGATGAGTCATAACTGATGAGAAATGACATAGAAAGGCAACGCCGCGAGTGGGTATCCATATGCTGCGCCACCGATCGTGTATATTTGAATTTCCAACCTCCTCGGAATTGCTATTTCTGACGAGGCGGCCGATACTGTCCATATGCTACACGTGTGTTGAAACACGTTTCACTGGTTTTGGGCAAGCCTATCGATCGTCCTTGTGCTGTGACGGATGGTCGGAAGTCTTCCGAGGCCCCTATGTCTGATGCATCCCGTTCCGAAAGCCACGTATTATCAAGACCACCATGCGGTAGGGTCTGATGATGGATGCGATGCAGAGTCAGGTGTTTTTCTGGGTTTCTAGCTCTCTCTCTGCGATCTCATTCTTCCTTTCCTCTCCGAGGAGCCATCACGTGACTTCGTCATTAGACTCCGTAGCTAACACTCGATACTTCTCGTACCAGTAGACATTAACCGATTGAGTAAATCAGCTAGTCAGGTTCCTTGACAACACTTGTCACCTAATAGTACTCCTTACTAAGTAATCCAACCTCAGTAGCCAGCTAAGTCACAGATCGACAGCTAGTAATGAGCGTCGAAGCTCCGAGGGCGTTCAACCTTCGAGTATCAACACCATGGACACTCTAAGCAAACCTATACTCATCCTCGGACTTCTAGGATAGCCTAGGAGGTAGTTCTTGTCGATTTGTAGGTCTAGCCGCATAACCGGCGTATCAACATCTGATCGTCCTAAGTTGGTGACTGCGAGCTTTCGAACTTCAGAGTGTTTTCCCACTGTCATTCTTATCTCTGCATAGTGTGATCTTTCCGTTGTTGTTTTCAGTTCCATCTGTATTGTATGCCGAGATTGGATGTTCCCATTTGTGTAAGGTTAATCCTTTTTCCTTGACAAAGCGTTGACTGATACAACTGCCTGTGCAACCACTGTCGAGAAGCGCTTGAGTTTGATACCTAGTTCCTTTCTCCAGATCTTGGAGTTCGATTTGTAAGTTTAACTCTTGGTCGGTTTTCGTAGTTCTGAAGATGAATCGTTTAGGTTCGTGAAGATCTTCCAGGTGGTCTAAAGCTTCATTGGTGGGGATGTTCAGTAGTAGCTGAACAAGATGTTTGTCCACTTCTCGTTGTTTCTGATCGTGTACCCATTGTTTTAATGTTCCTATTCCTGCTTCTGCCACAAGATTTCGTAATTGTGATAAAACCCATAACGAGGAGAAAGGTTCTGGCTTCTTTTCTTCTTTTTGTGGTTGATCCCGGAAGTGACCTGAAGAAGTGGTTTCTTCATCTTCGACTTCTTCAATCGTTGTCTTCCATTTTTCCGATTTGACGCTGGACTCTTGTGCATGTGAAAGAGATGTATTCCTATTGTACAATGCCTCAGGGCACGTTTGACAAGAAACATGTGCATAAGAGTCCTGACTGGGGGATGACAAAGTTGTGTCTGCTTCGCTCCCATTTAAAAACCCGCAGCCTTCTTTGCTGCTCTTTTTCTTCATTGGTGATTTTGGAGAAATCTATTGTTTCCAATGTGCATGTGGTGAAAGGTCGTCGAGGTGGTGGTTTGAGGCTGCACCATCATCTGGGATGTTTGCTGTGGCAGTCTGGACATTCTCCTCTACAGTCTCTAGAGAGGTGACAACCCATTTTTCTGCAGTGTCAGCATTTGAGTAGTCGTTTGGTTCGTCCTGCTTTGAGGTCCATAGGTTGTCCTTGTCCTCCGTAAGTGTGTGCTGAGGTGTTGTCCGAGGAGGTTGTATTGTGTCGTTGTGGTGGTGTGTATGTGTTGCATCGGGGCAGGATTGGTGCTCCAGTGTGAAAGGCGTTTGATCTCGATTTCTCTTCTTCGAGCGCCATTTTGATGTTATACAGCTTTTGTTTCATTCCAGCATAGTTGGTGGGAATCGGTATTCCTCCTCTGTATAGTTCTGCATGTATTTCTGATCGTACTTGGCTTTTAAGAAGATTGATGAGGACAGCATCTAGCTGTCGGTATCCTGCAGTGGCGGCTTTGAGTTCGAATTTGGTGAAGTACTCAGTTAGGGTGTCTTTCCCCTGTCTGAGGTTTCGAAGTTCGTTAGCGACATTGACTTTTAAGTTTGGATCTTCAAAGGCTTCTTTGAGATCTGTGATGAACCTTTTGAAGTCATTTGCCACGAGGGTGCCGTTGTAAGAGTGCAATTCCTTCCAGTTTCGGAGCCAATCAGATGCAATGCATGGCGATCCATCTTCTGTGCCTAGATATGATATGACAAACCATATCTTTCTTTCATCATCTCTGAATTCATCCACATAGGCCATGAGATAGGTGTCGACTGCCAAGATGAACCCTTCCCAGTTCTTTTTGTCACCTGTAAACTTGGGTGGTCTAGCGATTTTGATTTTGGAACTGGTTGTCATTGTTACTGTTGGTGTGGGTGCCACTTGTTCAGCTGGTTTATTCTTCAGGATGCCGTCTGGTGTTATGATGATGGTGTTTCCTCTGGTTGCTGGTTCTGCTAATATGGTGCCCATTATTCCTGTGGTTGACTCGAATAATTGTATTATTTCTCCGACCAGAGAGTATTCTGTTCTGTCTGTGGATCTCGTATTTGGCTCCCTCAAGTGATTTCCCAAGGACGTGGACATAGTAGTCCCCTTCCATTCTTCATGACATGTACCATCCTAACTGTTGTATGATGCACGAGTCTGCATGGTCGTATTTTTCTGGGTAATAGTATAGTGGGTATGATTTTTTCTGGGGCTTTTCCTGATGTCAATGGCATTGGTGTGTCAACGACAGTCATGTTTCAAAACGAACTGTGTGTAGTGATGATATCGTCTGAGTATGAGATTGTTTCGGAGTTTTCGCTCCTGTTCCGCTTTGTTGGGAGGATAATTCACTTAAAGCGGTTAGCAATCCTTTTGATCGGTGTTTCTGGTCTGCTTACTATCGTCTATCTCAAGATGGGAACTTCCCACTAGCCAATGGTACTTCCAAATGAGATGAGGAGAGTTTACAAACGAGTTGCTCCAATGTGGCGTTGTTGTCGTACGCGTAGGCGTCGGTTGATTCGACAGTGTCGATGGCAGATGAGGTCGAGGATGAGGTTAAGCACTGCGATGTGCCAGATGATGAGTAGAAGGTAGGCGAAGTTATCTATTGAGACGAGTGAGGTGAAAGATGTTAGTTTTAGTATTTTGTAAGGTGACAAGCAAAATGAGAGCTTATCAGGCCACTCAAAGACTCGGCAGATCTTATAATACTAAAACTAAAGAATACAGGGAGTAACTAAAGGTTTAAATACGAAGTGGCTATCTAACTGATGACTAGGCGTGAGTGGAGTAAAGAGATAACAAGGGAAAAAGATAAGCTATCTATGCTGCATGTTCTGCGATAAGCTATCAGAAGTTATTTTTAAGAGATAGTGGATGAGGGAAATGAAAGATAAGGTGATATGAATGTGAAATGGAATAGGGTTCTGATAAGGCATGTGTTTGAGCGCTAAAACGAGGGGAAATCGTAACAGGTAACGTCGATCTACAAAGAAAAGTTAGGAAGTTAGATACAGAAAGTAAAGAGATGTGTACCAGTCGACCAGCACTGTCCACTAGGACATACTGGACCCCATCCAAACAGAAGGAGGAAGCATGAAGAGTGGGGATTTCAGGTTGAGGTTGTGGTTGAGGAGGCGGCGGTGGAGGAACAATCACCTTCATGGTCTTCTGCTGAACATCAATGTCTTCATTCTCTGAAAAAGATAAGGTCAACAAAAAGGGAGAGAGGGAATGAAACAAGGACTCACCATGGTAGGACTCATCCCCCTTCTTGGCCTTACCGGTTGCTTTACGAGAAGGACGGGAGCTTGAGGTCTTCTGCTTTTTGGAAGGCATGGGTGCGTCGACACCTTCATCATCAGCAGGCTAAACAGCAAGAAAATGAGTGAATATTAAAAAGAGAAGGGAAAGAGAGACTTACTGGGCTGTTGTCACAAAGCCGCTTGGCAATGTGAGAAGTACCAGTAGTGGGAGCTAAGGACGGGTTATTGCGAAGTTTCAGAGGAAGGCTAGACAGACCTTTAGAGGCAGCTTTGCCGTGGGAAGAAGCCGACGACGAAATGACGACCTCAGGCATGGCTGGGTGCCAGGGCTTGGTATTTGCGGGGTGAGCGGCACAGATTTGATGAGGTGCTTCAGGAGAAGCAGTCCAGGCAGGTATGGGCGGCAGAGTGGCAGAGCTGCCATCAGGGAAACCGTTGATATATGGGTTCCAGTTAGACTAAAACAAGGAGATTAGTAGTGAACCAGGATGGAGTACAAGACTTACGTGGCGAGTATGAAGGCGCCAGTCCCAGAGATCACCTTTAAGGTCAGAAACCTTGGGAAAAGCAGCCAGATGGGCAGCAATGGCCCCCAGAAAGTCGAAGTGAAGCCCTTGCGAATCATTGTCGATGGGCTCAAGGGCCTGGCAAGACGGTCAATAACAGGAAGAGGAAACGGGTGATGGCTCACCTGGATAGTAGTTAATTCACAGCCAAACTGTCTAATGTTCCAATCCGACACGTCTTTAAATCTCCCGACAGCGAAGGTGAAAGGGAACTGTTCAACAAAGAGACAATAAGTCTCATAAGGATCGTCGAGGATGGTGGTGGTGACCTGTCTGAGAAAAGGACCAAGGTCAGTAAAATAGTAGTGAAACAATGCAGATACTCACTGAAGGAGCACACATTGAGGAATGAGTCATTGCGAAGATAGATAAAAGCAGGGACCACTGCAATGGGAATGTCGAAGTAGTTGAAATAAACAAAACCAAACTTGTCGGAGTCTTTAAATACTCAGCAATAAGGTTTAATCTAAAAAGGGAAAACAATGAGCCAACTCCACTCACTGGTAGAATATTGGAGAGAGAGCCATGACGGAAAGTAGTGGATAGGGGCAACGCAACGTGACATGACCCTTAATTAGTCACGGAAGTTAATCCAGCAGCTGTCAGCTGGTATGTAGTGATGCCGAGTAACCGGCATCTGTCGAGCGGTTACTAAAAGTAGTAACGCCGGTCCCAGGTAGCTCACGAATCCTAGGGTATGTGGAGTGTGTACCTTAGGAGTTCAAATAAAGATACCCGCAAGTAAGAGACATGTTGAGACTGGGGACAGTCGATTTTTAGTAAGGGGGAGATGATAAGACTTGAAAGTGACCAAGCCTGAAATCTTACAATTTTGCAATAGTAACCTTGAAACTAGGGGGAGGTCTATCGCCTGGCGACCAGGTCCCGTGAGCCCGTGGAGAGTCACAAACCAGGTTGATGAGGATAAATAAGGCCTGGAAGCCTTTGCTATCGTACCCAGCCACTTCGATTCACCTGCGCCCCTTTTATAGAACACTTTTACAAACTACAAACAGGCAATGGGAATGGTCTAGTTCAAAGTCGTCACTCACTTACTGAGATCACTGGCCCGCGGAGTAGTGGAAGAGCGGAGCTGAGCTAAACCTACTTAAATAAGGACTGGTTCCTCTCACCCCTGGTTGTAGAAGATTTGCAAATCCTATGGCCAGTACCCAAAAGACCATTTGCAAATTATATGGGCACCTTGATACAGAGGCGTGGCATAGATATGGCTGGTTATATGGCATCTCAGCCGCTTGTATGGCATCTCGGCTCAATTTAAATATTCTAAATATAGTCAGACTCAATAATTAATGTTTAAATACTAATATAGCTATATATAAACATAGGACCCATATATATGCATTGAATAGGGGATTCTGGACAGTGTGGGATTGACCATGGCATATCACCTATTGCAAAATTGTAAGATTTCAGGCTTGGTCACTTTCAAGTCTTATCATCTCCCCCTTACTAAAAATCGACTGTCCCCAGTCTCAACATGTCTCTTACTTGCTTAACATGGGTGGGTATCTTTATTTGAACTCCTAAGGTACACACTCCACATACCCTAGGATTCGTGAGCTACCTGGGACCGGCGTTACTACTTTTAGTAACTGCTCGACGGATGCTGGTTACTCAGCATCACTACATACCAGCTGACAGCTGCCGGATTAACTTCCGTGACTAATTAAGGGTCACGTCACATTGCATTGCCCCTATCCACTACTTTCCGTCATGGCTCTCTCTCCAATATTCTACCAGTGAGTGGAGTTGGCTCATTGTTTTCCCTTTTTAGATTAAACCTTATTGCTGAGTATTTAAAGACTCCGACAAGTTTGGTTTTGTTTATTTCAAACTTCAACCACTACTTCAACGTTCCCATCGCAGTGGTCCCTGCTTTTATCTATCTTCGCAGTGACTCGTTCCTCAATGTGTGCTCCTTCAGTGAGTATCTGCGTCGTTTCACTACTATTTTACTGACCTTGGTCCTTTTCTCAGACAGGTCGCCACCACCATCCTCGACGATCCTTACGAGACTTATCGTCTCTTCGTTGAACAGTTCGATGCCATATAACTGGCCATAGCTGTGCCATGCCTCTGTATCAAGGTGCCCATATAATTTGCAAATGGTCTTTTGGGTACTGGCCATAGGATTTGCAAATGGCCTACAGCTATGGCTGTTCCTCTAGCGGCAGCTAAGAGGACGCAAAATGTTAACAAGTAATAGTTAACTACTCTAAACAAGCGACCTAAGTGTAGTCTACTCAGTAGCTGTTACGATTTCGCACTTTTAGCGCCCAACCACGTGCCTTATCAGAACCCTATTCATTTCACATTCATATCACCCTATCTTTCATTTCCCTTATCCGCTATCTCTTAAATTAACTTCTGATAGCTTATCGCAGAACATGAGGCAGAGATAGCTTATCTTTTTCCCTTCATATCTTTCCCCTCCAACCTTACTCCTTACACCCCAAGATAACTACTCAGTATTTAAGCCACTAGCTAGTTGATATATTCTTTAGTTTTGGTATTATAAGTTTCACCGAGTCTTTGAGTGGCCTGATAAGCTCTCATTTTGCTCGTCGCCTTACAAAATACCAAAACTAACTTTTATCACTCCACTTGCCACAGTTGAAGCAATGACTAAACAACTTCTCAATCGCGAACCTCTAACAGTCACTGAGGTCATTCAGATCATCCTTAGCCTTTACCTCATCCTCATCGTCTACTCTTTTCTCTGAGTTCTTTGGCATTACATCGAACGACGCTGTCGCATCAATCGACGACTTCAAGTGTGCCAGAATCGTCACATCGGAGTGACTCGCCTGTAAACTCTCATCATCTTACTTGGTAGTACCACTGGCTAGTGGGAAGTTCCCAATAAAGACAGATGACAGTAAGCAGACAAAACTAACCGGTTTTGAATTGCTAATGGCTTTAAGTGGCGTTTGTGTGCACAGAGGCTGATCAGCAACGAAAAAATCGGAATAATCAAATACTCCAACGACATCACCAAACACAAATCAAATCAAATTTTACACCATATATCGCCATACATCAACGAATCAACAAAGTCATCAACAGGTTCTCTGCTCCATTCGACTATACACCTGGAAACATTAGCAGAATCTACTACACTCACCTCTTCACACAGGACTGGATTAGTCGAAGAAAGACATACAAAAGCGTTGCCACTGAAACTGAACCAGAAGTTAAAGAATACAAAGACAATGGCACTTGCACTAACCTGGTAGACTACACTGCTCACATTCCCCTAGCAACCTTCATAAGCCTTAAAAAACGGTTCGACGATATCAACCGAGGAAGGTGGGGGCATCTCTACGAAGATACCAGGATCAACACAGACAACAGCAGCACAGACAAAGGAATCAATATGGACATAAGCTTTGGGTTTGACACAACAGCGTGGTCAGAACCATATCAGTCAGAAGAAGGCAAACTCCTCGCAGCAGAGTTAGAATCACCCAAACACGACAGTACCACGAAGACGCCAACACGGTGCAACAAACGCAAGTGACAATCAGACAAAGAGACGCCCTGGTGTTCTCTCAGACTCAGACAAGAATAACAAGACAGGCACGATTGGAGGATTGGTTTATAACCAGTTGCCAACAATTTAGTGCACCAAATACAGACTTTTTGAAAATTTGGGGTGTTCTCAGAGCAGCTCTTGAAAAAGAGTCACATTACATTCACTCAGCAGACTTACTGTGGACACTAAACATCTTAACCGACAATGAAAGAGATTTCTTCGATGAAATCCACAGTCGAGAACTAATCAAACAAACTGACCCAGTCACCGTCAAAGAAACCCTTAGAGCTTTATACAATTCCATCAGAGAACATGATGCTCACCACATCTACACCCAACACGTCCACACCCCTCAGAATAACGCGAGAACGAACACCAGTCTCAGCCCCGCTTGACTTAACCAGATACATCAACAGCATATACGGACCAAATCACTTTGTAACCCATGTACAGGTCGACGGATCATACCATGTTTATCGCAACATATATGTCGGGTATATTCCAGAAATCCGATACGACTCAGACAGAAAAACCTTTGAACCAAAAGATGTCATCATCACCACAGACTTTCTCAAAGAAGCAGTAGAAGAATACCAATTCCTTGATACCTGGGCAGAAGATCCTGAAGACATCCCAGTACCATTCGAGGAAACCTTCTCCACTCCACCCGAATCACCCGAACCCGAAACCCCTTGAGTTCAACCCCGAGTGTTACCAACGATCAAAGAAGAAACCACAGAACCTTCTATATTGATTCTCCGACACCGAACCTTGACACCAACTAAGTCATCCTTATGCCAAGTTCGTTTCCAGACATGATGGACATGGACACAGCCACACCATCAACCTCGACCCCCAGTGTCGAGGTAGACACTACCAAACCACCCTCATACTATTTTCCACCAGCAAATCATCCCGATGTGTGAGTCATCACTGAACTAACCCTGTATGTGCAAAGACGAACAACTCGGAAGTATTTCATCAGAGTTCATGGAAGCACACTAACAGACAGAGCCTACGAAATCCACGAACATGCGACAAAGTGAGTGTTAATGGGGGAGGTAATCCAAGTATTCGAATCAACAGTAGGAATGATGGGTACCATCCTGCTGCGACAAGAACTCAGTGGAACCATCCTCATAGAACCAGACGCAAACCCTGTCGGTTATGTCCCGCCCAACAATCCAACTACCACAACCACTTCACCCACTCTAAAAATCAAAATCGCCAAGCCACCTAGGTTCACAGGTGACAAAGCGAAATGGGAAGGATTCTTCCTGGCAGTTGATACGTACCTTCAGGCAAACGCACGAGATTTTCAAAGTGACGAACAGAAGATCTGGTTCGTCATCTCATATTTAGGCACAGAAGACGGATTGACATGCATTGCTTCGGACTGGCTCTGAAACTGGAAAGAAGACAACTTCTACAACAGAACTCTGAACGTCAATGATTATAATGCATTTATTATGGACCTAAAGAGCTCTTTCAAGGACCCAAACTTACAGATAAACGCTGCCAACAAGCTCAGACAACTTCAACAAGGAAAAGACTCTCTAACAGAGTACTTCACCAAATTCGAGCTCAAGGCAGCAACAGCAGGATATCACAAGTTGGATAATGTCCTCATTGACCTTCTCAAAAACCAGGTATGACACGAAATCACTAGGGAACTATATCGAGGAGGAATACCAATTCTGCACAAATACGATGCAGTAAAACAAAGGCTGTACAACACTCGAAGAAGAGAAATCCAGATTCAGTGCCTTCCATACTGGGAAGCCTATACCACCTCGACAACATGCCCCACCACAACAATCCACTCATACCACTTCAGAACAATACACACCGGCCCAAACCTACGGGGGACAAGGACAACCCATGGATGTTGATTTAAATCGAACCAAGCGATTGCTTGAATGTCGACATTGCAAAAAGATGGGATATCACTTCGCAAGAAATTGCAAAGGTGAATGTCCTGATTGTCACGGCAAACACCCCGGACATTGGTGTAATCTCAAACCTCCTCCCAGATGACCTTTCACTACTCACACACTGGACTTTATCAATTTCACTCACATCACAGACGAAGAAAGAGAACAGCTGAAGAAAGCCATGGGTTTTCAGATGGGAGCGAAGTAGATGCAACTTCGTCATCCCCTGGTCAGGACTCTTATGCACATGTTTCTTGTCAGACATGCCCCGAGGCATTGTACAATAGGAATACATCTTTTTCACATGCAAAAGAATCCAGTGTCAAAACAGAAAACAAATGGAAGACAACGATCGAAGAAGTCGAAGACGAAGAACCAAACCTTCCTTCTTCAGGTCACTTCCAGGAACAACCACAATCAGAACAAAAAAAGCCAAAACCTTTTTCCTCATTATGGGTTTTATCGCAACTATGAGATCTAGCTGCCGAAACAGGAATAGGGACACTAAAACAGTGGGTACATGATCAAAAACAACAAGAAGTAAACCAGCACCTCGTCAAACAACTGTTAAACATCCCAACCAATGAAGCCTTAGACTGGCTAGAAGATCTCCACGAACCTAAACGATTCATCTTCAGAACCACAAGGACAGATCAGGAGTTAAACATTCGAATTGAACTCCAAGACATGGAAAAAGGGACCAAATATCAGATGCAGGCACTTCTCGACAGTGGTTGCACGGGCAGCTGTATCAGCCAATGATTCGCAGAAGAAAAGAAGTTATCCCTACACAAATGGGAACATCCAGTCACTGCGTATAACACAGATGGAACAGAGAACAACAATGGAAAAATCACACATTACACGGAAATGAGAATGATAGTGGAAGGACACTCTGAAGTCCAAAAGTTTGCAGTCACTAACTTAGGACGATCAGACGTATTCCTTGGACACGAATGGTTAAACTTCCACAATCCAGAAGTCGACTGGACCACGGTTCACTAGATGCCCTGACACATGCAGATACATGGAGACAGAAGATATGGAGGAAGGAGACAGGATTTGGATGAAATATCCCAAGCTGCCTCGCAATGTCAGAAGAAACAAGGCCTTTGTGCGAGCTCATCAGTCCATCGCCAATGCACTAGCTGAAGAATTCGAGAAAAACAAAAAAACAGATCCTATCCCAGAACAGTACAAGGGGTTCAAAGAAGTCTTCAAGAAAACCGAGTTCGACACCCTCCCACCAAATCGACCTTGGGACCATGCCATAGAGTTAAAACCAGGATTGGAACCAACAGGGTGCAAAGTGTACCCTCTGAACTTGGATGAACAAAAAGAACTCAATGCATTCCTTGAAGAACATCTATGCACCGGACACATCCAACCCTCTAAATCTCCCATGGCTTCACCCTTCTTCTTTATCAAGAAAAAGGATGGAAGGCTGAGGCCAGTACAGGATTATTGTAAACTCGATGACATAACCATCAAAAACCGATATCCTCTTCCCCTCATCCAAGAGCTAGTAAACAAACTGAAAGGCGCCAAGTATTTCACAAAGCTCAATGTAAGATGGGGATACAACGTATGAATCAAAGAAGGGGATGAATGGAAGGCAGCCTTCCTAACCAATCGAGGATTATTCGAACCTCTAGTAATGTTCTTTGGACTCACAAATTCACCCGCCACATTCCAAACAATGATGAATGAACTCTTATGAGACCTGATCAATACAGGAAAGGTCCTCATATACATTGATGGCATACTCATCTTCACCAACAACCTAGATGAACACCATAAACTTGTTCGCCAAGTCCTATCCATCCTCAGTGCCAACAAGCTTTATTTAAAACCAGAAAAATGCGAATTCGAAAAACAGCAGATAGAATTTCTAGGATTAATCATCTCAGAAGGCAAAGTCGAAATGGACCCAATCAAAGTCAATGGTATTCGAAAATGGCTGATTCCCAACAATAAAAAGGAACTACAACAGTTTCTAGGTTTCTGCAATTTCTACAGGAGATTCGTCAAGGATTACAGTAAAATTGCAAAACCCATGACACAGCTAACCGGAAACGATGCGTGGAAATGGGAAACAGAACAACAAACGGCCTTCGACACCCTGAAAGAGACCATTATGACAGCCCCTTGCCTTCATATACCAGAAGATGAAGGACAATTTAGGATAGAAGCAGACACATCAGAAGGAGCAATCGGTGCGGTAATTTCTCAACAAATAGAAGGCAAATGGCACCTAGTTGCCTTCCATTCCAAGGCGCTTTCACCCACAGAATGAAATTACGAGATCTACGACAAAGAGATGCTCACCATCATGGAAGCACTAGCGGAATGGAGACACCTGGTGCTAGGAGCCAGACAAACCTTCGAAATCTGGACAGATCATCAGAATTTACAATATTTCCGACAACCTCAGAAACTTAATTGACAACAAGCCCACTGGGTCACAGAACTGGCAGACTACAACTATACTTTACATCACAAACCGGGCAAACAGAATCAACAGGCAGACCTATTATCCAGAAGACCAGACCACAACATGGGACACAAGGACAACGAAAATGTTGTCATGCTAGCGCCTATGACTTTCAGAGCATTAGAAGCAGTTGTAATTCACGACCCACCAGAATACCTACCAGAGTTAAAGGATCCATTGCAAAAACTAGATCCTTCAGCCAAACAAGCTTTAGAAGGTAGAGACAAGAAGTGGAAAGAATTGGATGAACTGATCTTTTACGACAATTGGATATACGTACCCAAAAGCCACAAACTACGTGAACAAATCATCCGAGACCACCATGACAATCCATTAGCTGGACATCCAGGGAGATACAAAACCCAGGAACTCATTCAGCGAAATTACTGGTGGCCTCAAATGCAAAAGATGATTCGCCGATACGTTGATGGCTGCATCAAATGCCAAGAGGATAAAATTGATTGACAACTGCTACATGCCCCTCTCAACCCTCACGACATCCCTAAACAACCATGGTGAAAAGTCACAGCAGATATGATCAGACCCCTCCCCAAATCCAACAGCTTCAACGCAATTGAGGTATTCACTGACACCTACAGTCATTGTATACATGTTGAACCCACACACATGGAACTCAGTGCAGAAGGATTTGCCAATCTCGTACGAGATCACAAGGTTTAGCCCATTCTCCCCATGAGCCATGGGCATAACCCATTTATTAGTACCCACTGCAGTGGGATGTTGGCCAACAGCCCACAACTATAGGGATATAATAGTACTAATATAAACCCACTAATGGTAGCCATGGCCAAGCAACTATAGTGGGCATAACCAATTATGGTACTACTATTACATAATTACTGCTATTAATAGTAAATCATGCTAATAGTAATACTGGTAATAATATTAATAGTAAATCATGCTTACTATACTAATAATAGTACAGTTAGGTTAGGTTAGGGTGGTTAGGATGGTTAGCAGGTTAGGGTTACAGTATATATTCAAGGCTGCAAATGCAGCCAATAATACTAATACTAATAATAATACTAATCTATAATGTAAAATAGCATGGTGTTTGGTTGTTTGGCTAATTTATATAAGCATGACTAATCAACCTGGGTCCACTCTGGAATGCTAGAACTGAGACGCACGCTAAATGACATCAACAGCAGCATGGCATAGGCTATTTTTGGTAGTAGGTTAATGTTTTGTGGCCGCATGGGCTATTTACAGTCAGCAGCATGGCCGTATGTCTATTTTCAGTACTGCATGCATTATGTGCAAGGCTGCTGCATGTCTGCCAGCACAGAACTTTCTTCTGGCCCCCAACCATCCCCCACCAGTGCTACCACCTTGCTCTAAGTAAGTATCTTCTGTGTTGAATCCAGGACTCTTTTTACTGCTTCATCCTAAGCATTACCACATCTACTTGCCACTATTTGGCATTTGTCACAAGTGCATGTATATCTCTAATAACCTCTGGGTAAGCTACACAAGAACATTGATTGTATTCAATAGACTGATTTTGATAGGTTTTGGTACTGTTTTTGGTGTTGCTTCAGATGTAGGTAACTTTGTACATTATACTAAACATTCTTGATCTATCTAGGGAAACACCACCTAACACTCCTCAACGACATCGTAACACTGAGCATGAGCATGAACGTAACAACAGGATTATGGATAGTCCTGTCAGCCGTCGCTTACCTCAAACTGGACATCCTGTTCAACATGGTAATCAAGATGATCCTTTTCTTGATAACCACAATCACAGTGATGCTCCAATGCAGTTACATGGTTATGGTGGACATTTCATTGATGTAGATCATGATGGGACTTCTCTTCAGCTAACTCAGGGAATTGGTGAGCAGGTTGCAGCACTTCCACCATTACCTGTAGTGCATGGTCGTGGTCGTGGCCATGGTTATGGTCATAGTGAAAATGCTGTTAATCCTTTTATGGGTCTTTCAATAGGTGAATTGCGAAGGCAAGCAGATGCACTGCGACAGAATCCCATTGCTCCTCAGACACCAATACAACTACCTCCATCTACTGCTATACCAGCTCACCCTTCTATGTGTTCAAGGGGTAGACCTCCAGTGACACATGTACTACCTACTGGACCACCACCACCTCTTCCTCAGGCTCTACCACAACCACCTCAGGCTCCACTCCAACCACTTCAGGCTTCATTGCCACTACCTCGAGCTCCATTGCCTGTTCAACCTGGATCACCACCACCTCTTCCATTACAACATCCTGTGCCACTACTACCACCACCATCACCACCACCTATGCTTCCTGATGGTGGATTTGAACAAAATGATCCAAGGGATGATTTTCAAGATCCTTTTGCACAGCCTGTTGCAAGACACAGATCCACTTTTCCTGCTTGCAGGCCTGTTAATGA
This sequence comes from Megacollybia marginata, assembly GCA_003313965.1. NCBI lineage: Eukaryota > Fungi > Basidiomycota > Agaricomycetes > Agaricales > Porotheleaceae > Megacollybia > Megacollybia marginata. The sequence continues at coordinate 23,778 of QLOY01001982.1, forward strand.
GGCAGATCCATTGTTTGATAACCTTTATCTGGGCAAGATGAATGTAAAATGCCCTCACTGTCATGCATTACATTGGATGTGTGAGAAGTTGTCCAAATCATCTTCAGCAAATCCCAAGTTTGGTACTTGCTGCTTGAGTGGGAAAGTCTCACTCCCATATTTGCAACAATTGCCTCATGATCTTCATGCACTTTACTTTGGAGAAGATGATAATTCTAATCATTTTCTACAAAAAATTCGGTTTTATAATAATGCATTTAGTATGGCTTCTCTTGGAGTCAAGATTGATAACACAGTAAACCAGGGTACTGGACCACGTGTGTTTAAAATCCAGGGGGGTTTATATCATAACCACAATCAGCTTCTTCCTAATGAGAATGGCAACAAAAAATATGCCCAGATCTACTTTATGGACAACTCTTTAGATCAGATCAATTGTCGAATGGCTAATAACCAGGCCAATGATCTCAGAATTGATGTGCTCACCAAAATTCAAGGTATTCTTTACCAGAACAATGTTTATGTTCAGAGATATAGACATGCATTTGAGCGTATACATCTAGAGGAGCAAAGACTACAAAGAGAAAACCCTGCAAACACCAGTATAAATGTTGTGGTGCGGCTTCAAGTATCTACTAATTGTGATCAAAGGAGATATAATTTGCCAACATCCAATGAGATAGCTGTTATTGTGGGAGATGGCACCAATCCAGGAGCTCATCGGGATATTTTATTAGAGTTGCATCATGATGGCAGCAAACAGCACATTCATGATATTCATCCAGCATATCATTCTTTGGTTTATGTTCTGCTGTTTCCAAGAGGAGAGCATGGTTGGCATCCCAACATTCCATTAAACATTGAAGGAGCAAATAGAGACAAGATAATAGACAAACAGAGGGTCATGGCAAACAGACTACTGTGAGTCAATTGGAGTACCATGCCTTTCGTCTTCATCCACGACCACAA
>QLOY01001983.1:0-59750 GCA_003313965.1 Megacollybia marginata
GTCTGAGGATCAGGACGAAGAAGAGGATAGGGAGAAGAAGAGACTGAAGAATAGACCCAAAGTGGGTGTTTTGGTGTTTGGGGGAAGGAAATGCTCACTACCTGATAGCCTCTGAGTCGACACCCGTCAGGACAATGGTCTCGTAAGGAAGAGGATGATCCTCCGTCAGACAAAGAGCTCAATCTGGGTGGCGAATCGGTACGCGAGAGCATTGGCATGCGGGTTCGTTATGAAGATCCGGAGCAGTTGGGCGAGAAGAAAAAGCTGATGGAGTTGGTCGGGAGTGAGAGCCAGGACAAAAGAAATGTAGTAAAGCGGAGATCGAAAAGGACGCCAGGGTTTTAGTGATCTTGTATTGTTACTACTTTCACAAGGTGATAGCACCCACAGGATGAACTTGGAATTTCCTACACAAATTATGATACAACGGATCAGCGCAAACGCTGGAAACTGCTTTCTGTAATACCGCTCTGGAAGAACTCGCTGTCTCCCCGTTGATGTTGACCCTTGTGCTCGCTCAGTACGACAGGCTGGTAGCGGGAGAGGGGCATCTTGTAGATGTGTTCGTTACCCCGGGCGCTCTGATTAGCGGCGTATCTAAGGGTTGTGATCCAGGTACAGACAACTGAGACAGTGAGATGATAAAGTGGAAGATGATCAGAGGCGCACATATGACAAGTTCGATCCATACTATTGCCCTTAGGACGTTCACTTCAAGACACCATGAACGCCAATCGGAATAGTCTTGTAATAGATGAGTAGATGTAAGAAATAGGAAGCAGAAGGATGATACCATCAGGGATGGCGTGGCAGGTGAGAGGGACGTTACGCCATCGGCTAGTAGAGAAGGAGTTGAAAGCTGAATTGTTATGAGCAGGATTACAGGAAGCAGATACCGTACCAAGCCAAAGCAAAGAGAGGAAAGCAAATGAAGCAATCTCGAACTGGGGCCAGCCAGTAAACGAGCTTGCGAACGAAAGGTCGAGGGCTATCATGAGAGCAAGCATGGCACCAGTAAAGATGGAAAGGCCAAAGGGAAGGAGATCAGCTGCATCTTGTAGTACAGTTGAGCAAATAAATGACCAAGTAACCAAGGGCTCACAATAAAACCCTTGAAAGATATTGACGCGGGCTGAGAGAGCAAGGACCGCGACGTTGAGAAGAAGAATAAAGGCTACAGGATTAGCACAGGATTAGTCTTGTGCGCAAGGACTTACAGTGGACGGCAAGTTTCTTCCTACCAACGGATGAAATTTCCTGAAACGAAGACATAATAACAGGACCAAACAAACAATAATGGCTCAGAGTCTGTCAGAGAAATGCACGCCGCTGAAACGCGAGTACGATTCGTGCTTCAATTCCTGGTTTGAGGGATTTCTCGAGCCCGCGGTTGCAGCCTCGAAGGATCCGGAGAAGCAAGCTGAACATTCGAAGCGCAAAGCGGACGAGTTCCACGAGAAATGCGGCAAAGTATGGGAGTCTTACAAGGCTTGCATCCAGGTAACCCATGGCTAGAATAATGATCATGGTCTGACACGATTTAGAGTGCTATGAGTGAGAAGGGACTCGACAAGATGTTGCAGCAGGCCCGGGACGAAAACCCGCTGACTGAGCCTAAGCCAAGGTGATCGTACCGCAGGCCATATGATGGACTGGGTGGCGGGATGTCATGTCACCTGTATTCGTTCCTAATTCAATGTGTCGCGGCATCTGAGACGGTGGCGATTGACGCGCTCTGCATAAATGTGATCGGGGGATTAGTCAACTTATATAAGCCTGGTCTTGACCACCACTTGATCTCACAAAATGTCCTGGAAGCTGGGCAAGAGTGAGTGCGCTTGCTTCCTATTCAACTCTGACAGTGCCCAGAGCCAAAGGATGCCAAAGAGAATGGAGTCATATCACGATCTGCAACTCCAATACCGTCGCGCCCGACGACACCGAAGCCGCCTAATGGTTCCGACCAGTTTCGCTCAGGAATGCTCACGATTCGCATATTCTCTGGTACGTCGCTTAGGCTCGCCAATGACTACAGCGCTTATTATATCTCAGGTCGTGGTCTCTCGTTGCCTCCCAATGCGACAATTCCGGATGTTATCGCCAAGGCCCTCGAGTCGGCGCCGTCACCGACGAGACGCTCGACGAGCAACAGAGAGAGTATGCAAAGAAGACGCTACTGGTGGTTGCCCTATGTCGTGCTTGAATTCGACAAGAACGAGATTCTGATCGACGCCCTTGGTGGTGATCTCAATAGTCCAGTCTGGAACTATAGAGCAGACTTGTAGGCCTATTAACGCACGGCATGTCTCTTTATTGACTCGGATTATAGCGACGTGTCTCGTACATCCAATATCGCAGTCTCTGCATACCTCCGAACAGCCCCCGCACAAGGCCAGGACGATATGGGCAACGACCTGCTCCTGGCTCGCGTAGATCTCACACCCGTACTCGATGGACATGCGAGTTTTGCTTTGCGATGCTCATTGACACATCCCTGATGATCCGACAGCACGCTTCAGACCAGTGGTACACAGCTTCAGCTGGCTCTGGATCTTTCCATCTCAAGATTGACTTTAAGCCAAGTCGCAACGAACAGCTCACCATCGAATCCTTTGATCTTCTCAAGGTTATCGGTAAAGGGAGCTTCGGAAAGGTAATGCAAGTACGCAAGAAGGATACTCAACGTATCTATGCTCTCAAAACCATCCGCAAAGCCCACATTGCCCAACGTCCTGGCGAGATTACACACATTCTTGCAGAGAGGACTGTTCTTGCCCTGGTCAACAATCCTTTTATCGTCCCTCTCAAATTCTCGTTCCAAAATCCAGACAAACTCTACTTGGTCATGTCATTCGGTGAGTCATACTTGCGTCCGATTGCATCGTCCATCTCATAGACAGTCAACGGCGGGGAGTTGTTCTATCATCTACAACGAGAAGGCAAGTTTGATCAAGATCGCAGTCGGTTCTATGCTGCGGAGCTACTGTGTGCGTTGGAACATCTTCACGGATTCAACGTTGTGTATCGGTCGGTTGCGTATGTTATGACGTGAGATCTTATCCTCATCATGCCTTTCCAGTGACTTGAAGCCCGAAAATATTCTTCTAGATTACACGGGTCATATAGCTCTGTGTGATTTCGGATTGTGTAAGCTCAACATGGATGCTAATGAAAAGGTGAGTGTGGTATCAGAGGGTATTGATTGATCTAACGCTATCGTAGACCAACAGTGAGCTTTTTTGATTGATCCTAACGCCCATTGATCGAACGCTTGTAGCTTTTTGTGGAACACCGGAGTACATCGCCCCCGAGTTGCTTGAAAGCCAGGGATACACCAAAACAGTGGATTGGTGGACACTTGGTGTACTATTGTATGAAATGATGGTGCGTGGCCTGACTGGCTATTCGGCCGATCCTAGCTGACAAATGCAAACTCTCAGACCGGACTTCCGCCATTCTATGACGAGAATGTTAATACGATGTATCAGCGCATTCTTACGGACCCACTCAACTTTCCACCGGATATTTCTGCCGAGGCGCGAAGTGTAATGACGGGGTTGTTGCAACGTGATCCGTCGAAGCGACTTGGTGCCAATGGAGCGGAGGAGATCAAGAGACATCCGTTCTTTGCAAAGTATATTGACTGGGGACGGTTGCTTGCAAAGAGATATCCGCCTCCATTCAAGCCTAGCGTTGTAAGTGCTTTGTGGTGTGGTGCGGCGGGGTTCAGCTCATATGCCTGCAGGAATCGGTCCTTGATGTTGCCAACTTTGACGCTGACTTTACGAACGAAGAGGCGCAGGATTCGGTTGTGACGGATTCCGCGCTGAGTGAGACGGTGCAGGATCAGTTCCGAGGGTTTACTTACAATCCTGCAAACGAGCATCTGAGTGAGAGTGTGAGCTACCCAAGTATGTAATAGTCTGTTCTCTGTACTGGATTCGATTGTATGTGGACACTGGTAGTTAAGTATTATGTGACAAGGTACAACAAGATGGCATGGTGAGTCTAAGAGTACAAATCAGGTGGGTTTGTAATAAATCGTGGTCAGATACTGGCAAGAATTAGCGAGACACTAAAGGCTAGGAGTGGGCATGCCTTCTTCTTATACCTAACAGTACAACCAACAGCCAATACACCGTTCTTGATAGCACTTGTAGTGAGATGATGGAGAACAACGTGAGAAGGAACGGGGAGGACAGAGGTATCGTCCGCAGAAACAGTGTCGTCTATGGCAGAGACAGCCGATTTTGGAAGAGGAGGAGAATGTTCGATGGCGATGGACGGCATAGGAAGAGATGAACCGTGGTCTGGGACAGCTGAAGCAGTATCAGGACTTATCGTGGGAGACGTAGTGACCGAGGGTGGGTCGTCTGAAGAAGATGGGAGATTGAGATTCAGACTCTTTCTCTCACGGTCTCGCTTGGAAGACTTGCGACTGTCTCTGCAGTTGTCTCTTCTCGCACCGCCTGTAGCTCCGACGACCGTGCCGTGTGCGGTGACAGCACGAGGATACGAATTGACGTTGAGGATGAGCTTGTCGAGCTGCCTGGGCAGATGCGGAGCGAGTGGAATGGGAGGCGGAGGGACGAAACCGTTGATTATTTGGGTCTGACCCCCGCCTCTGGACGGTGTGTGGCCATGTGTGTGGCCTCTGTCTCGCCCTCTTTCCTTCGGGCCCGGTGAAGAGGCAGAGTGATACGCGCCTGTTTGTACGGCCTGGACGTTGTGTGTTTGCGCAGAAGTAGCTTGTAGATAAGCATCTTCCATCTTCGCAGCTTCTTCGAGCTCAGCAGGAATGTCTGTTGTCCATCGAGCTACTTTTTTTGCAAGAGCAGGGTGGCGCTGTGGATATCTATAAGAGCCGTCGTCCTCGTTATCTCCGCCGTTGGACGAAGCAGACCAGAAGCTCTGGCCGGGAGTCAATCTTGGTCTTTCAATTGTTGGTGATGAAGTGACAACTTCGGCACCGAACGAGATGTCTGCCACACCACCGATAACGATGCCATCGAGTGCGACTCCGACATAGTTTGCGAGTGAGCCCTGGTCGTCGACTGCAGTGGGAAGATCGTCTGCAACTCGCCATTGGTCGTCGACGAGAAAGCGTAGGTGATGTGTGCCTGGTAGAAGAGGAATAGTTATTGAATGTGATAATGATGATCTGTACATTAGCAGTCTAGTTGTTGGTTGATACAAAGTCCTTACTCTTTTGTCATGAGTTGACGACCTTTCCAATCGTCGTCGCCAGCTCTTGCAAGCATGACTCTATTTCCGCCACCGTTCCAACAGATCTTTACATGGATTGGCTTCACAGTTGGTTTTTCTAATTTGACGGGGAGAGGAAGGGCACTGATCACGACATCGTCCTTGTCTGGGCTTGGATTACGACTAGGCGGTGGGGCTGGCGTTGGCAATGTCTTTGATGATACGCTCTCTGCAATGCTGACTCGGCTTTCATTGCTGTATCTGTTGTGGCCCGGTGGATTTGGAATCGGTATTGATTGAGTTGGTGGTCGATTGTACGGCACGATGTTCAAATTTAACGCAGCCAGATCTGGCAAGTCCAGCGAGCGTCGCTTGTGTGTAGGATTCAGCTGCTTCGTGCTGTGTGAATGGCTCGAAACGACGCCCCGAGGCGCGCTGCTCTGGTTTCCCATAGAAAACCCAGCAAAACACTGACAAACATCGGCCCGAGCCTACAAGTCTTTCCTTTATATTGGGTATCCTAAACGTTTGGGTAACATGTATATCAGCGTGTCCACGTCTGCTGCCTAGTCCCTTCAGTTCTCTCATGACACACAGGGCATCCGTACTCGAGACGCGCACGGACCATAGATTCACTAAGTATACATCTTTAGATCTCATGTCCAAGCAATGCACAAAGAGCACTCACAAAGCAATCTTGCTACTCAAACCTCTTCCACCCTGTCCACCCATCCCGATTCCCCTCAAAATCGGGTCCATCCGTGCCGGCAGATTCTCAGCCTCACCACCCCTCACGCATCCTGAATGCACGACATGCCGACATAGAAAGAGGATGACTAGATCCTGCGTCGCGTTTTGTCTCTGAATCGGCAGCCTACAGATCGGACACTCGGTCTTGGCTGTCAAAAAAAATCCTGAAGATTGATCTTTCCACAGCCTCTTGGAAAATTCAAGCTCGTCACCCTCGAGGATTCGCTGGCAACCTTCCATCAACGAGATCTGTAGGTGAAAGTCTTGCAGGATTTTGATCAACGCCTCCTTCAAACCTGGAATCTCCAATCCATTCTTGATTCTTCGAACAAGTCGAATAGGGTTGATCTCCGAACCCACATTTTCTAAAAGGCCACGGATGAATGTTGGCCTGGTTTCAGAATATTTGAGCAAGTCCTCCCACAGATCGTCGTCTGCTTGTTCCTTCGCAAAATCGATCGCTAGATTCACGTCTCCCAGTCTTTCTATGATGATTGTAAGCGCTTTTTTGTTGTTACCCATCTGACCAAGAAGGAAGACCATCTCGGTTACAAGGTCACGTTCTTGGCAAACATTGTAGGCCTAAAACACAAGTTAATGGCCAGTACGATCCTGCGGACAACTGCTACCTTCTCAAGATTGTAATCAGTGCTTGCGCGTAAGAAATCAATCAGACGCCTGGGCGCATACTGTGCATAAAGAGTGACCAAGAGGTCTCCCCACCCCTCAATCAAAACAAGGTCTTTCTTGACCAAAGCATCAAGATAATGAAACAGATAGTTGGGTCGGGGCTCCAGTGCACGAACAACATGAGATATCTATAGCAAACGTCGATCCCACCCAAATCTCTTGAAAGATACTTACTGGAATCGAATGCATGTTATCAACTAAAAGCCTGATGGCCTGGCTTTGCTGTCCTAATTCTTCGTCCTCGGCCGTTGTTGTGATGTCGCCCTTGCGCCGGGAACGCATCAGCTCCCAATCGAATTCCACTAATCCCAACACCATGTCCTTATCTTTGACGTCCGTCTGGAGGTTGTTCTCTCGGATCAATTCGAACACGCTTTCTCTCTTCAGACGAAGAAAGTAAGGCAGTGCTTTTCCAGGCTGACGGTTGAGCGTGTACCTTTTCTCAAATGAGCTCAATCGAAAACAAGCAACTCGGACGCACAGTTCAGCTAAGCATTCCATTAACACAGTCAAATCCTGCTCAACCTTCGACTTTCCCTCGATTTCGCCTCTCACAGCAACAATAACGGCTTCCACATCGTATATCCCCTTTGGCCATTCCTTGATCGTCTTCAAGAGCGCTTCGGGATCATGGGACAGAAAGTGAGCGAGGACCAGCTCATATACCATGCTTTCCAGTTGCGGGTTACTTGTAGGAACATAGGGAATAATCAAATTCAACTGCTGATGCTGGGTGAACACAAAGATATAGTCTTCCCAGAGTTTGGGATCGGAAGTGCAGAGCTTTGGTAAAAGAGACGCCGCACTGGCAAAATCGCCGATAGAGATAAGATGGGTGATGTATTGCTGTCTAACAGAGTGTGCTGTAGATGAGCCTTCCTCCTCCAGTTCTTCTAGGGCTGTCATGGCATCCTCCCATTGTTTGTGCTCAACTAGCCAATCAACGTGATCTTGAGCGTCACGCGGACGTACGAGAATGAGATCGAGTGGAGCAAGTACAATGTAACTTTGTACTTCCCTGTCCGGTGTTGGAGCGTCAAGCCGGGCGAGGGAGTAATCGACGCAGCCCCACCGCTCGAAGCCGCTAACACCAATCATATCTGAGCTTTCCTCTTCTCCTGCACGAGAGACGATGCGAAGCTCGGGACGGGATGAGGTTGGACGTCTTGTTTCGTCTGACAACACAGATGCGTGGGTTAGCAATAAGAAGGATCTCGGGGAATGTGCAACCTTCCCAGACAAAGCATCCGTTTGCGAGATGATGGAGTGACGCTGGTTTCCGGTCATTGAAGAGGAATAGGGAACGATTCCAGCAATCATGCCATCCATTTTCAAAACCTGTGTGATCTCGACAAGAAGTGAGTCTTCGGAGTTTGTTGTTTCGCCAGGTATCCGTTGGCGTTCACGTATCCGTATGATTTTGACAAACTCGCCCCAGCCGATGACGAGCTCATTGTCCTGCCATTCCATAAAACATCTGACCATTTCTCCTCTCGGACTACCCTCATCCCTGTCAATAAGTGCAATCCTGGATTGGGTTTGCGTGTCGTATATTTTGATTCCTCTGTCGTTCGCCCAGGCAATAAATCGGCCATGCCACCTGGTCAACCAGATGGGTCCCTCTTCTGCTGTAGACGCCCCGTTTGGGTACTGGAGAACGGTTTCTTTGGAGTGACCACCTAGCCATCCTTTTTCCTTGAGAGTCAGTATACCAGCAAGTCCACCACAAACGAACGCTCGCGTGCTCTTGCGCGCGAAATTGGGTTCCAGAGCAACGGTGCGCATGGGCCGCTTGAAGTCAAAGGTATAATTTTCAGAGTTCTGCACTGACGTGGAGAAGGAAATGCTTTGAATATGAACAAGGCCATCCATGGAGGCTGTGACAAGAAATTCGCCCGCTGCATCGAAAGAGATGTCTAGAATGGAAGCTGCATGAGGCTTGTAAGATTTGAGTCGCTTCCCGTCACGATCCAAGAGATGAATGAATCCCGCATGAGTCCCAAGAGCCTGAAAAGTAACGATTTAGAGCGAAATTGAGCAGAGCAAGCACCAACTATAACGCCTCCACAGACAGCCAGAGCACTGGCAGAATCTTTCTTGAATAAATCAGGAACATTGCCCATAATTCGTTCATATTTTAATGCCGGTTCGTCTTCTTCGACCTCATCCTCGCTGGTATCATCATCTTCTCGAGTAGGACTTTCGGTGATGAGCTCTTGCTCCGAGTCCATATGTGTCACGTGTCTCCCGGTCGCTATTGATCTATTTTTTTTTTCAAAGATCCCTGAAAATGCAATGATGGATTCAAGTCACCGAAATTTGGGGCTGTTTTATTTGGCCCATTTTTTCATTGCTCTATACCCGAACCAATAGCCACAGCACACTTGGTCAAGTTAGTGACTTGCTAGTATTCCAAAAAGATATCGCAGGCACATGAAAATGGTCCAAGGTTCGCAGCATTCGAATCCCTTGTATCGACTTCTACTTATTTCATGTCCATAGCTTGCCTAATTAGCCGAAACTGCAACTGTTGCTAATAGTAATAATTTTCAGGTTTCACCATGTGATCGCTATGTCAAGAGTCTTGCCCAAACCTGATACATCTCATATTTTGGGCAATGCCCCAGAGATTTCCAAACAATTTCTGGCAGTTCCGTCCAGCTTTCCAAAGCAATACGGACAGTGGTTTGATGAGAAGAGATTCGCGCACGACATCATCGAACGGCTTGTGACTTTGGAAGCCTGGATTCTAGACAGTGCGGAAGAGCCCCAGAAGAAAGAAGCAAAAGTGACTTTCAGACACGTCGTTTCAGAAGGTTGCCATCAAACTTGCCGTAAAAAATGGGTTACATTTTCATGATAGACATGCTAAACGCAGGTGACAACATTCATGGCGGATGCCTTGCCTGGTTTGCCGATTTGTGTGTTGTTTTTCTCCCTTCGGGCTGTTGATGACGTCGAACAAGCTGCACTGCACTTACAATCGTTGCTTTTCAGCTGGCAACTACTGGAAAGCTTGCGAGCCTTACTTCCTCTTCCTTGAGTGTGGTCTACCACTCCCCTGCACCATTGTGAGGCTTGAATTCTTGAACCTGATTCAACTTCTGAGCTGCAGTCAAGGGGTGCAAAGTTGCGCCTTGTCGCTACAACTATATCAGTAGGCCAGAGGACATTGTCGGCTCGCATCGAGGTAATCGACATTCCCATAATCTTTTCTGTCTCTGATTATGTCTATGGATTTGGAACGAGACCCATCATCGACTAGTCGCATCTGGTGTGCATCTCATGATGGAATCCGCAATCCTCCCCAGGCCCAGACTGTAGTCTCAAATACACATCATAGAATCCAAACGATCGTGTATCAGTTTGTTTACAAGTCAAAGCAACTAGCTTCATTATACATTCCATCCTACATATCACAGTGTATTTCCTACTTTTCACACAGCCTACCGCATCTCCTGTAAGGCTTCCAAAACCTTGCGAATTTCTGCTACAGACGCATCTATTCGTGGCGTTAAACCCTCCTCACCACTCATAACTCTTTCCTCATCTTCACAAACCAGGAATTGTCCGAGCAGATCGCCATCTAAGAATCCAAACGATGCTTCATCGGCATCGCTGCGCCCTCGCGTGTTTTTCGGGGCACGGAATCTTGCAAAGTCAATAAACGCTTCACCATAGCTGTAAAAACGCACCTAGCATGACTGATCCCTCCGAAACCTCTGGGAACATCCGGGATAACACCCAAGTTCCGTTGCAGATCAGCCAGCTTGCGAAAGAGTTCCTTGTCCTTGACATGAATGACCACACTGATTCGACCTGAGGAGGTGAAAACTAGATGCGTAGCTAAAGCAGGCATATTTGTAGAAACATCCAATGTCCCAAGTGATCCTCCATAGACTCAGCATTCGAGATCTCACACATGTACGAGAGACACACACCACGAATGATTTTGGAAACAACATCCCCAAAGTGGTAGAAGCCATCCCGCTTCAAAGAGTTTCGCCCACCTTCGTGGGTTTCCAGACTAAAGGAAAACAGATTCAAGCCGTCATTTGCACCAATGATGCTACTTTCGTCTACCGCCTCTACAGCCATTGGCCAAAGGGGAATGAAGTCTCGTGCGATGGTCTTCATGATCCCGTCTGCCGAAACACTTATCAGAGATACCGAATGCATGCTGTCGCCAACGATCAGGCGGTCATTGTATACTGCCAGCTGGGTCACCATGTAGTTGTGACTCCATTGTCGGATTTTTTCCACTGTGATAGACGGCGAATTCACCTCATCCGAATGATCGACACGGAACAATATCACCTAGTCACTGATCTGCAAATGCAACCGTTGACAGACACTGCACTTACCGACGAGTTGCAAGCAGCAGCAATCATGTTGTTCACATTAGTCAGTGAGAACACGCAACCGTTAACAGCAGTAGAGTGCATTTCTTCCAGCTGCAGATTCCTGTGCCGACGATCAGTCGATAGGAAAACGATGCGTCCTTCTGAAGGTTCGACCTCCTCTGGGTTATAAACAAAAGTCCCTACGCAGAACAAAGATGTTCCTCGGGGATGTTTGAAGTAGTGCAGTGACACGATCTCTTCGTTGCTGTCACAGTTGTATTGACTGAGATCTGGAAACAGCATGGGCATGAGTTCTCTCTCATGTCACGTCGACGTACGAGTGAAAGAAGAATCATCCATCAATCTGAACGAGCTTGTCATGATAGCAGGTATGCCGACTCTGTCCGGTTCCATACGAGTACATGCAACGCCAAATACGTGCAGGGTAGGGTCATGGACTATCTTGATCGGACGGTCACGACCAAGCGGCACCTTCAAATTTCTGAATGGTGGTTTCGAAGAGCCTTGAGAACAACTTACCGACCGAACGTGCAAGTTCTTCACATCTTTCACTTGTCCAATGACGATTTCGCTAAGCTTACACAGAATAAGTGACGAGCTAAACACTTGGGTGTGATAAGACGTGACCGCGGCAGTATCCTACGAATGTTAGGAAAGGATATCCTCAGGTCCTGCACGCACTCGTGAAATGACGGGCGAAAAGGTCAGATGACGTTTATCCCAAGACAGTAGAGAAGCCCGAGTGCCTGCTGCAAAAACAGCATTTTTTCCGTTCACTTGGCAGGCCGACAAACAAACTGGTAGTGTTCCGAGGGAGACGTTTTTCATATCTCGTAGCCTTTGACTGTCATCCCAAGCAAGGGAAGTAACCGAACCGTCCGTTAAACCACACAGAAGGTATGTGTGCGCATTCTCCTTGGTGTCAGTACCAAAGTTGTGAAAGAGCAGGGAACACGCTGGAGCAGATAACTGAAGTGGCGTGCATAAAGCCTTTGGTTTACCGACTAGCGAATATACTGCGACCTGGAGTTTTCGCCAATGAGCGATGACAACGATGTCAGTATAAGGCTTTGAGGGGTCGATGGGGACACATGATATAGCAGACACTTCGTCTGGAACGCTATCATAATTGATCATTGAAAGGCAACATACAGTGAAAGGAAAGCCTACGTGAAATTTGCGCTGAAGGGATTTCAATAAATGTTCGGAAATGTATGAGACAAAGGTACCTCAGTAGAAGCTTGTCATCTTGCAAAGTCAATGCAACCACTCGACTGCCTTTTAATCCGAGGAGAACTTGGCTAGGGTTGACACTGGCAGCAACTATCTCGGATCCAATTGACGAAACATCCCAGCGGGTTTGAAGGGTGAACTCGTCAAGTCCGCTGTTGAATTCCAGAAGGTACACTGCCTTAGAAGTTACTTGGACCACAAACGAAGAGGCTGGATATGTTTGGGTCACACTAGACAGAGGAGTGACGTTAGATACACAAAGTGTCGGAGACTCGGTAACGAAGCTATCAGTGGTTGGTTCAACAGATGCTACAACACCTGCAGATTCAATACGAAAGACTTTGGTGGAATGTAGAGTTGATGTCACAAGATATGAATGATAAGGGTTGTCGGACCGCATTTTGAGTGGCCAAATGTTTATCACATTAGCCAAGTCGGATATACGACCTAATTTCTCAAAGTCTGCGCCAGTCCTGATGATATTTAGGGAACCTCCGTTTATTCCTCCGGAGCAGGAGACTATTTGTCGCTAAGAAAACTCAGTGTTAATCGTCCGACCACAATACACTTGCCTGATCATCAGAGTGGGATTGCAGGAGAACAGCATCGTTAATTGGGGCAACATTTTTGTATGTTTCCAAAGGTTGCAAAAAAGAGCCTTTTGTGTCTATGATACACCCGTGAGTAACGTCCGACTCCGACTCTACGTCCATATCGGCATCCATGCGCTCTTTGCCCTTTGAGGACAAGACTTGTTGCGACACGGTTTTGATGTCATTGGGAATTGGAAGGGTGTGTAGTTCGGTTGATGAATGAGGGGCAGTCATTATCTTGAATGTTTGGGCATCCCCAGAGAACGATCCTATGTATACGACACCGCCAGTAAGATATGTAATAGACATTGGCGGGGAAGCCTCGCCAAGAGGGACAAGGATTAAGCCATGAGTGTTCAAGCTGTCGATGGACAACAAAGCAATCCTTCCAAAGATGTCACCGATTAGGAACCGACGAGTGTCGGGGATGGGTGAGCATCTATGTATAATAAGGTTATTGCAGCAAGATTGACGGTATCTTACGCTGTAACTTGACTCCAGGGCCATTCAACTGTCGCGCGTGCCCTTTTCTTCCGTGCCTCCCGAGACTTTTCCTTTGTGATGGCACTGTCAGCAACGGCTTTATCGGGATCTTTTTTGTTTTTCTCCGTCCTCATGCTTTTCCCTCTCTGTTTTCGCTGAGAGTCGAAAGAAGCCAGCTCGTAGAGAATGATTTGTCTGCCACCGATAACTAGCACACCACCTCTGAAGGGTGGGTTATGATTGTCACCAGGATGATCAGCGCGAACGGGGAGTAATTTTGGAACTTGGTTCGCAGGGGAGGGGATCATTTTGGATGAGATAGCAGTTGGTTGAAGAAGTACAGAGGGAACAAGTTCGAATTCATCCAAGGATATTTCACGAGCAAGGAGTTGGGTCCTTTCTTGATGATCAATGTGAAGGATGGCAAGCACGTATTCATCAGGTGCGGGAAGGAATGACAATGCAAGGAGGTTAGCCTCAGGAAGACTGTATGATGCAACATGAGATGGCGGCTGTGAGAAATAATGAGGGGCCTACGTTATATCGAACTCGTGCAAGAATTCTCCGAGCTCTAGTTTGATAATTTTGAGTCTGCTTGTGTAGCAGCTTACCACAGCCAACTGGCCAGATGGATGCACGAGCACTGTGTTGAGAAACTCTGCTGGTCGTGGACCCCGTTCGTAAAGCGATAACTGCTTAGCAAGCACAAGTTCTGAGTCGTAAGTGAAGAAGAGAAGCTCAGGCTCTGGATGGTCGAGCATTACAAGGAGGTTCGAGTCTGTTGAGTTCTGGATTGCGATGAGCTGAAGATCAATTATCGAGCCGCATATTTCAATCGAAGAATCGAGTTCGAGCCCATGAGTTTGGAGAGAATAGACTTGGATAGCTCCAATCGTTGCAGTCACCAAATATTCAGTAGCATTGAATCTACATTTGACCGAGAACAAGACAGCGGTTGGTGGCTGGAACGTCGATATGACCTTGCTCATCGTCAAGTTCAGCGGTGTCACGTGCGCTACCTATTTCAAGATGCTTTCTAAACGTGTTGTGGCCGTAGCGCGTCAAGGATTGCTAAGAGCTGTTCAAGTAGAAGCAGTTACTCCTTTGTTGCGGTAATCAAGTCCGTAATATAAATTCATACAATGCTGACTTTGCTAGGGCCAAGTTCCACTCATCCAATCTTGTGCAAGGTGCGTCACACTGAACCAACTGGTCGTTCTTACAATGCACAGCGGAAACTGTAAAGGTGCCTCAATTGGCAGAGTCAATCTCGGAAGGAACACTCAAGTCATGGCTGAAACAAGTTGGGGACTCTGTTGCTGCCGACGAAGAGGTCGTGACAATCGAGACCGACAAGGTTTCCTCAAATTTGCTGCTGGGAGCCTGTGCCTAATTTTTCAGATTGATGTTTCCGTGAATGCCCCTGTAGCAGGCAAGATTGTAAAGCTACTGGCCAACGAAGAGGACACCGTCACAAAGGACCAAGACCTATTCGTCATAGAACCTGGTGAGGCTGGTGAAGGTATGCATTTTAAAAAAACGCTTCACTCTCTGGACACGTTACAGTTTCGTCACCCAAGCAAGAGGAGCGACCCAAAGAAGAAAGCAAGGAAAGCAAGCCAACAAGCGAGGAAAGCAAACCAGCAAGCGAGGAAAGCAAGCCACCAAAGAAGGAAGAAAAGTCGGAACCCAGGCCGTCACCAGCGGATTCTAAACCTGCGCCTCCACCACCAAAACTAAAGGAACAAGTGCCTCAGCCAAGTACACCTGGAAACAGGAATGAGACTCGTGTAAGTACTGGTTCGCCCAAGCTACACCCTCAAGCAATGCCGTATAGGTCAAAATGAACCGGATGCGTCTGCGCATTGCGGAGCGGCTTAAACAGTCTCAAAATGCAGCAGCCTCGCTGACTACTTTCAATGAAATCGACATGTCTTCTCTCATTGATATGCGTAAAAAGTACAAGGACGTGGTGCTGAAAGAGCATGACGTCAAGCTGGGTTACATGAGTGCATTTGCAAGAGCATGCTCATTGGTCCTTAAAGAGATACCGGCTGCAAATGCATACATTGAAGGCGATGAGATTGTGTATCATGATTTCGTCGACCTAAGCGTTGCGGTTGCAACGCCCAAAGGACTTGTCACTCCTGTTGTGAGAAACGCAGAGAGCATGAACTTTGTGGACATAGAAAAGGAGATTGCCGCGCTCGGAAAGAAGGTAAGGGTGCATTTCGAGCGGGACCAGTTTAGATAACAGAAATCATAGGCCAGGGACGGCAAGCTTACCCTTGAGGATATGGCTGGGGGAACTTTCACCATGTGTGTAGCTTCTTGATAAAAAACATCTGCTGACGGAATGGCAGTTCGAATGGTGGTGTCTTCGGGTCTCTGTACGGAACACCGATCATCAACTTGCCACAAGCAGCTGTCTTAGGTCTGTTGAAAATTCTTTAATTCTTTCTAGGTTGACACACGGCAGGTATGCACTCCATTAAGGACAGACCTGTGGTGGTAGACGGACAAATTGTGATTCGACCGATCATGGTAGTTGCCCTCACGTATGATCACCGTTTACTAGACGGACGCGAGGGTGTTACATTCCTTGGTGCGTGCCGTGGATCATAGTACTCATGTCTTATGATTTCCAGTCAAAGTGAAGGAGTATCTGGAAGATCCCCGGAAGATGCTGCTGGCATAAAGAACTTGGTAGAACTACAAGTAATTTTTATTATATTCACGTGGTATGCCATCGGAATTCGTCAACCCGAAATCCGGTTCTCTCCGCTACTACGATGAGTGGAACGTCGTTGACGTCGTCGACGCCGTTATCGACGATGAAGACGCTGCAAAAGCGTCTGTACAATGTCCTACCTGCAACTGCTCGAGTTGGGTCTCGGTCGCTCAATACCCTTGCGTTTTTGGACACTCCACCGACTTCACCGCGGCCAAGCAATGTTTTGACGGCAACCAGACTTTCTGTTGAAGCCAGAGGCGAAGTTGAGAGTGGACAGAATGTTAATTTGCCATTTTCACTTGCATTGACTGCTCCGTCGTCGGCCTCGTCTATCTCGGGCCAACATGCGTTCTACAACTCGCTTACTGCGTCAACTTCCAAGACCGTGCCCCATCAGTCCTCCTCTTCAACTGCGAAGCCAAAAAGTCAGAGATTCCAACTTGACATTGCTGCATACGGCATCCCCAAGCGACGTCAGTATCTCACCGCTAAGCAAAGCGATCCGCTTAATCTGGCTGTGCAAGTCGGTGAGGATGCCTACTTTATTCGTGAAAATGCAATGGGTGTTGCTGATGGCGTTGGTGGCTGGAACAAAGTCAAGTGTCCGCTTCCGCATTCACAAACTCCAAGCGGTCTTTTTGCCCGCAGACTGATGCATCATTGTGCTTCAGAACTGGCTTCATTGCCAAAGACAATGCCTGTTTCTCCACCACCATCTATCTTTCGCAATTTGAACACACCGTCGTGGTGGTCAGATCCTCCGGATCCATTGCAAGAAGCTGAAGCTGAGCTCCAAGATCATCTCGACGAACTCGAGGAAGGCATAGATGTCCTCATGATTCTTGAGCGTGCTTATCAGACAACGCTCAAAGAACATGTCGTTCCGCCTCCACCACCTCCCAAAACCGACACACTTTCCGGTACCCCCCTTCTCGCTGGCTCATCGACCGCGCTGTTAGCAGTTCTTGACCACGTTCCCAAACGTGAAGAGCAACCTTCTACTGATGCAAAGTATGAAGCAGTTGTCAAAATCGCTCATATCGGCGACTGCATGGGCATGCTCGTCCGAGGCGACGAAATTGTCTGGCGAAGTGAAGAAATGTGGTGGAGTTTCAACACCCCAGTTCAGCTATCTGCTCTTCCTTCCTCTGCATCTCCGTGGAGCTCAGCTCATACGTTCACACTCCCCGTCCAAGCCGACGATGTGCTCATTTTGGCTAGCGATGGCCTGAGCGATAACCTTTGGGACGAAGACATCCTCGACGAGGTCGTCAGATTCAGACATGGATATCTCTCTTCATCGCCGAACGACGAGTCAACAGCAGCAGCCCGGATAAGGTGGCGTCAAGCCTTAGCAGGCATGCTTAGCGAGGCGTTGTGCTCTCGTGCACGCCGTGTATCAGAGCGCCGGCAGACATCGAGTGAAAAGGTGGAAGAAGAAGAAGACGATGACGAAGTGCCGTTTGCAAGACGAGCACGAGAAAACGGAAGGGTCTTCCGCGGTGGAAAGCATGATGGTAAGAGTTGTCTTTGTTTTATTCACAGCAAGCTTATACACCTCTAGATATCTCTGTCGTGGTGGCCGTAATTTCTCCTGTTGCAGACCTACAAGCTACATGATAATAATACATTTTTAGATACATGTACTAGGTAGACGCTCGTGACATATACATGCTCGAACCAATGCCAGATGCATCATTCATCACGGCCTCCGTCTCTGGAGAAAACCTCACGCGTTCGCATTCTTGATAATGAGGCTGGTTCGGCGACAAGGAAAGGTCGAGCAGACGAACCTTCGTCGCCGGAAGATGGCGACAACTTTCGGAAAAGCTTGCAAATCGATATGAAGGGCCTTGTGGGCGATGCAGTAGGCAATGTAAGTCTCTGTCTTCATAACTATCATAGTACCCAAGTCTGTAGATGAGTATTAGTCCTGCCTCTCGCGATGTGGTGCTCGCTGCGTAGGTGTTCATTTGTTTTCATCCTCTATTGACTCTGTAGACGGCGCGGTCTTTTCATAATAGACCTTGAATCTCCCCTTCAAGTTCCAAGGTTTCTGCCACAAGGAGGCACTTGGGACGTTGCTGATGTCCAATGGAATCCGCATTCCAGTCGCGCAGAATACATTGTTTCAACATCGAGCGAGAAACTGTGCGTATTCTTCAGCATTTTTCTTCATACTCATCCTTGCTAGGCTTATTTGGAACCTTCTAATGCCCGGCAAGACATCCATCGAACATATCTTGCGCTCCCATTATAGGGCCATTACAGATATCAATTGGCATACCACAGAACGTGATACAGTCGTCAGTGTCGGCATCGACTCCTGGGTCTGGGCCTGGGACCTTCGACAACCCAGAAAGCCTATCTTTGGCTTGTCCGCCTTCAACTGTAGGCTGTTTTTCTCCATTCGTGGCTCTACTTAGATTACAGCTGCCGGAACCCATGTCAAATGGAATCGTCAAGACCCTGATATCCTTGCCTCGGCCCATGCAAACCAGGTCTTCATTTGGGATCGTAGAGTGTGTTCTTTCTCTCGACCTTTCTTTCACTCAATGTTAATAGAAAGGCTCCCTGCCCATCTCCAAAATCCAAGCCCATACATCAAAGATCTACGGCATAGACTGGTCTCATCAAGTCGCAGATGAAATCGTAACTTGCTCACTAGACAGGACCATCAAAGTCTGGGATATTAACACGCTATCAGACTCCGACTCTAAACCACAACTGACAATCAGCACATCTTATCCTGTATGGAGGGCCCGAAATCTCCCCTTTGGTCGTGGTGTGCTGAGTCTCGCACAAAGGGGCGAAACAGCACTTGAGATGTATTCCCATTCCTCACCGAAATCCCCTGTAGAGATATTTGAGGGTCATACAGACGTTGTAAAAGAGTTTGTTTGGAGAAAAGACGGACGCGAAACAGAATTCCAGCTCATAACCTGGTCCAAAGATCGTACTCTGCGATTCTGGCCAGTGGATACGGATGCCATGCAGAGGGTAGGTCATATCCCACCCACCGTGGTTCGCGGTCGTCAATCACGCTCATCTTCATCTCCAACCATTTCGTATCGGAATCCTCCTCAGGCCATTGATGATGGACCTCTTTTTTCCGCGCCTATTGGGAACAGGTCAATTCTCGCAGAAGTGAGAGCTGCGCACCCACCAACAACTCCACTACTTATGGCCAAAGGCTTGCAATCCGCCCCTTTGCCGGATTTAGCTCTAAAAGAAGAGAGTTTTGGTTCTCGCCCGATCAGAATGCATAGTCTCTTGAAAAGCGGAACCATGAGCCGTGGTAACGCTGGAGGCAAGTCACTGTCCAGAGTCGATGAACTTTCCTGGCTTTCGAGTGTAAAAGTTGGCGAGGGCCGAAGGGGAAGCAGCTCGGGACAAGGCAGCGCAGGTGATCACAGCGCAGATGCCTCGAGGATCAGTTCCCGGTCCAGAGGGGCATCTGAGCCTCGACTTAACTCGACTACTGCCCGGAAGAGGAGTGAGAGTAGGGTCCGCGTTTCCGATGAGAAGAAGGAAGAAAACCAATCGTTGCAAGACGAGTGAGTTTTCATATATCCAGTCTGATGCTTTGAATTCATGTATGAAGGATTACTTCCGTACTCAACAAATTGGCATCGACAGCCAAAATAAAGCTTGAAAAACACGACCTAATGAAAAAACGAACATGCACTCTTGGGCTACATGGACCTTGGGGTGAACGTTCCTTGGTATTCCTCCGCGTAACCTTCTCCTTCCCTCGCGACTATCCTCACAGTCCTCTTCCCCAAGGAATACCTAGCGTAGAGCTGGAGCGCAACCCTCTTATATCCATTAAAACCAGAGCGTCCATCCTTCGTCGTCTGCGTTTCATACGAGAGACTCAGCGTCCATGTCTCGAAGCGTGCTTACGCTTCTTGTTGTCTGGCCCAGGTGATAGAGGTGCGGCTTCGCTCCCGCTGGATTCCGAGTCCTCTTCAGAAGACGAAGACGTGAACTTTCGCAAGCCCAGGGATTACACGGTCTCGATGTTGCGCAGCAACAAGAACCTCACTGAGCCCAGGACATCGCAGGGCTGTTTCGGCCCAAATGGCAAGTCTAGTCCTATTATAAAATCCGCTTCTGACGCTCCCTAGGTGACTTGGTCTGCTTCTTCAGGGCCCCACCTCGAATTGTCAGAAACGTTCTGCACGGAACATCTGAATCTTCCCCAGTCAAGATGTCAGAAACTCCGCGGAGTGACGAAACAGAGGACAAAACGTATCAACCGCCATCCTTGCTTTCTGACGCTGTTCGAAGGCTCAGTCTCGCTGCTCTCGATAGACTACAGAAGGTCGAGTCTCGTCGTTCGGCGGATGCAGAGCATATGTTCAGGACTATGACCAATCTTTTAACGTTCTCGCAAAATCGCCTTAGTAGAGATTCTCGCTCAAATTCCAACTCTATTGGGGATGCACCACCGAAGGGATATTCTCTCGTCGCCCCTCGGCGATGTACCGTCTTTATCACTCATACATCGATAATTGATGCGACACAGGCAGACAAAAGGGTTGCAGTAGGATACATTTTCCAGGGTCCTCATTTTTCTTTGGCAGACGTTTGCATACAGAACGCGACTGTCGCAGGCGAATGTGGTAGGTATGATCATGAAAGGGTGTTTCTGATATTGGCGGCCCTCTTTCATGCCTCTAAAGAAGATCGTGATAACATCAGGTCGGGCTTCAGCAAGGTCGAAAGGGACACAATCATTCAACTGTAAGTGTCCCTTGAGTGTTAGGCTTCTGCTTATATTGCCGTAGTCACAGACATTTTAGTGATAATAAAGACATCCAGATGCTGGCAATGCTTTCCATGCTCGTATTGCAAGTTTCGCACCATCTCTATACCTTAGCCGCGAAGGACCTTCGCACTTGGGCTGCCTCCAAATCTTCTACCCCTAAAGTTGCGTCTCCTCTTGATTATTTCAGCCTTTCGCGTGGCCCGGTTTCCCCAACCACTGGAGGAATATCATGGCGATTTCCTACAAATACGCCACCGTTGTTGTCGCTAGGAGCCGGACCTGCGCTCTCATCGTCAAATTCTTCACGAGGCTCATGGAGCAGTTTGTTTAATCCGGGTAGCGTGAGACAATTTATGAGCAATGTGCAGGACAACATCAGAGATGGACTGACAACACCTCTGGAAATGCCTGTTTCTCCGCCCAAGGGAGGTATTCCCGTTCCTCAGAGTGCCGCCAAGTCTGTCCGCGTTCAGAATGCTCCGGAGTCACCTGTAAAATCGCTGATTCGGAGAACAGGCTCAGGATCAGCCTCTCCACAGTATTTCTCTCCAACGTCCTCCAGATCGTTTACTGAGCCTGCAATACCCGAGACTCTTTCGCCGGGTCAACGCCCGCCCTCGAGGAGGAACACTGCCGTTGCTGTGCTTGATAGACGGCCAGTATTAACCGCTAAAACGAATGTAGGGAACGGCACGCCTCCTTCGCGGACCAGAGGGAAGCAGATCATTGTTTTTGAAGAGCCAGAGCCAGAAAAAGAGTGAGTGACTATTTTAGATCTATGCATGAACGTCTGACGATTCATAGCACCCAGGTCTTCAATTCCTCGCAACTGGCTCAATTTACTGCGCATGTGCATGCATATGCCGAGCTGCTTTTTAGTTGGCAGCTTTATCATAAGAGACTAGAGATCTTGAAAGCTATTGCAGCACCAGCACAAATGGGGGGAGAAGAAAGGAAGGAACATGAAATTGGTAACGCATCTCTTACCTTGTTTTAGCTTGCTAAGAGATATCCACTAGCAATCATCCTTAAATGTCCCAACTGTAGCTCCGTGCTACCAGAGAAAGCCTCAAAAGGTTCAAGCGCATGTCAAGAATGTTCTTTCCCCCGTATCTTGGCACCTGCATGTTCCATTTGCCGACTGCCCGCGCGAGGTTCGATTTCCCTTTGTAGAACAGGCAACCATCTCTTACACCTTGCATAGGATTGTCTCAAAGCTGTACAAAGTGTTTACATATCATACACTTGTCCTGCTGGCGAAGCCTGGGCCGTGCGACGGAGTTTTGTCCATCCGGATGCGGGTGCCGTTGTAGTGTTCATTTTAGCAGAGGCAGTCAGCGTTCTAATGTCCTATAAAAATACATACTGCACACACACAAAACGATTACACGGACATATCTGACACCGACTTGACATACTCTTGCCTCATCTGGATAATAAAAGCATTCAAATCGCGAGTTTCATTCAACTCTGTGATAAGGGGGGATAATGAACGGAGAGCTGGTGATGATGTGAGTACTATGAATTATGAGAGTGTTTCACTAGAACCAAGGGAAAGTACCTCTATACGAGGAGCCAGAGACGTCAAGGACGAAAGTGAATTCACGCTCCGGGTCAGTCTTGTCAATCAAAGTGAACCGGACTAGTATTTGGTCCTTCTCCACACCCTCGATAACGCAGCCCAGTTTGCTTTGCAAGATGTCCACAGTGGGCGTGACTCTTGATCCAAATGAAGCCAGTGTGGCCTGTTCTTTCTGCTTGTCTGTAACGGATGGAAATTTGGACCCTAACATGCAATAAAATACTAACCTCGTCGTAGATTGGCAGTGATGGCTCTGTACTGTTCAATTTCGGCGTCTATGGATGCGCATTTCTCATTTATTGTTGCCAATTGGCGCTTGAGGCTTGCTACGACTGCATCGGCTTCTTTGCGGTCGGCTGCTTCTCGTTCCAGCTCTGTATGTATTGATATGCTGATAGTGAGAGACAGCAGCTGCTCACCTTCAGCAAGTTCAATTTCTTTGATTTTGCAGGCCTTTGTCTCGTCTTCGACAGCCTTGACTTTCTCAGCGTATCTCTTGGTTTCAGCTATGTGGGTCGCCCGTCGCTCTGCAATCGTTGCGACTGACCGATTCTTATAATTGGACACCGCTTTAATAAAGTTCCGTGTGGAAGTCTCGTAGGCCTGTAGTTTGAGATCGATATGCGGATTGGGCTGTGCTAGCAACGCTTTGAGGTCAATTTGCGGAGGACGCGACATTCCAGTTTATGATTGACAAACCAAGGTCACGTGCTCGCTATCCGACTAGACTATGATGGCTCGACAGATGCCGGTGGCATTGACGAGCTCTGCAGTCCCGCAAGCTCCCCAAAATGCAAAGATTCCTCAGTTTCTGCAAAAGTTATACAAGTTGGCAACTATTGCTGTAGCCAGTCCTACCATGCTGATCACCTTTAAGCATCGTCGAATCTCCAGAAACAAACGAAATCATTTGCTGGTCGCCTGCTGGCAACTCGTTCTACGGTTGGTTCGATAGCTTTCACGGCCTTCCAACTTGCTCAAGCTCTCTAGTTCTCGATCATGAGCGAATGGCAAAGGAACTGCTCGGTTATTGGTTCAAACACACAAACTTCCCCTCTTTTGTCAGGCAATTAAACATGTATGGATTCAAGAAGGTTCCAGATCTCCAGCAAGGCGTCATGAACAGTGACGGCCGCACAGAGCATCACCAGTTCGCTCATGAGCATTTTCTACGCGGGCAGCCCAATCTTCTTGCTTATATTGATCGTAAGAAAGGGAGCCATACAAAAGCCCAGCCTCAGGCTGCCATAACATTTGATACTCCCCCCGCTTTGCCCGCTCCTTCCACCGTTGGGCAGCTTGACATGCACACCATAATCAGTGGTATTGCTGCAATCCGTCGTCATCAAACAGCTATCTCAACTGAGCTGACTGAGCTCAAACAGTCCAATCGTGCACTCTGGCAGGAATCCATGGAAGCACGAGCACGACATCAAAAACAGCAAGACACTATCAATCGTATAGTTAAGTTTCTTGCTGGTGTTTTTGGACATCAGTCGCCTTCTGGCTCCAAAGATGGAGATATCACAGGCAATTCGCATCCTCCTATGCAGATGCCGTTGTCGAGACTGATGATCGAGGGAAAGAAAGATCCTCAGAAGCAGAAAGTCGGAATTGTGGAAGTTGAGGACGAGGATGCCAACAGTCTTTTTACACGAGACACCTCTCCTTTAACGAACAGTACGTCGATCGACCATTCAACAGTGAAGCTAATTTACTTTGTAGCTCAGTTTGTGTCCGTAGAGACTCCAGCATCTACGGCGGAGCCCTCTTCGCCCGCAATGACAGATGCTTCAGCGTTTCCAGTGACGCCATCGGTAGAGAATCCGACCGATATGGTATCTTCACAAACATCGACGGATCCGATACGAGCTGTCAGTCCTGGCCGGCTTTCACCCAGAATAGATCTTAGTGCCTTTTCTCCGAGCGATCTTTCGCAATTTCTCGCTTCTTTAATTGTCCCCTCTATGAACGACAGTTCAAACGGTAATGATGGCACTGTGGCTCCTTATCAAGCCTTTGATTTTGGTTCTTACTCCCCCCCTCCGCTGACATTACCCTCTCCCAAATCCCCTACCACGAACGTTAATGCAGACGAGCTTCTTTCCTTCCCACAGGACATGCAGAACCAATGGAAACAGACTGCGGATATCGACAAGGACGTGGAAGAGTCTAACGATGGGATCTCAACACTTTTGGATACGTTCAAGTCTTGTGGGATTGACCCAAGTCAATTTGAGGAAAACCCGATGCTACCTTCTGTACCACCTGGTAATACAGAATCTGTAGCGGCGGACGATACATCCTTCTTTGACTCGTTTTTGAACACTTTTCCTTCGATACCGACACCCGACGCTTTAACGGAAGAAGACTTGACAGAAGCGGATCCAACAGCGTTTCTCGACGACGTTCCTTCAACTACTGTGATGCCAACAGTTGCACCCGCGGAACCGGTTGAGCTATCAAATCTCGGTGACGCGTCGGAAAGTCCGCCACTGAAGAGTGTGCGTGGTCGTAAACGCAAATCTGACGTTGCTACCAGTGCCAAAGTATCGGAACCAACGTCGGCGGGGAGGCCAAAGCGACGAAAGGAGCGGTGAGATCGAGCTTTCTATGTATTCTAGTAGACTTTGTGTTGTAGCTACTTACAGAGAAATGTATACTATATTTGCTGACTCCTCGGTATTGGTAACCCTCCACCAGGTTTGTGGCTTGGTGTACGCAGTATGACGGGCGACGACGATGGAGTAGTCCATCGCGTCGACATAGGAAAGAGACAGAGATTTAGTCGTTCTCCTCTTGCTCCCTGATCTCTCTCTCTAAACGTTCCCGTTCGGCTTGCCGTAGTCGCATTAGAGTGAGCGACTCGTAATCGATTGCAGCAGAATCTGGTTGAGCGGACATTGATGGTTTATTAGGCTAGAGGTCGACGAACATCAGTGACATTGATTCAACAGCTTTGAAAGGCACGTACCGGTGTCTCGGGGAAAGAAGAAAAGGCGGTAGAGTTTGAAGCGTCGGTCTGAGATGTGTACTCTGCTTGAGTGGGTGTTGTGCCCAGTTGGCCATTCTTCCTGAGCCAGGACAAAATCTGCGGCTCCTTTCCGCCAACCCAACTGACTTCAATTTCCTGTAGTCCACGTTGAGACTGGCCACTTGCACATACTGCTGCAAAGGCGTCGCCTATCCGTTTGAAGGGAACAAAGGCATTGGCCTTTTTAGGCGGCTTATTGGGGGCTTTCTTGGAAGACTTGAGGAGAAGGACGACATCATCGACTGGCCCAAAGGGAGAGAATAGAGTGGCAATTGATTCTGATGTGGTGAGGTTCGGGTGATCTACCAAAGAGTATCTGACTCTGACGGTCGTGTCGTTGTCTTCTGCAGCGGGATGAGGTATTTATTATAGAAAGCAATGGGGCACTTACGAAGTATAGGTTCATCGGAAGTTGCAGATTCGGCGGACTGTTGCTGTTGGCGTAGAAGCTTCTCTTTCTCTTTCTCTTCGCGCAGCCTCCTGCCTTGATCCTTTATTTTCTCGGTCTGCTCCCATCTGACAGCCTCTTCCTTCTGTTTGTCAACTCGGGCCTTCTTGAAGGCGCGTTCTCGTTCCTCCAGTTCTTCGACAAGATTTTTGCGCTTGTGATCGTAATTTTTGTACCGTTCAGCCCTGGCTTTCTTGATCCGTAACTTGGCATCCAAAGCCACGCGTCGATGGGGATCGAGTAGTAGCTCATAAGCCTGTCTCAGCTCATGGAACTTTTGGGCTAAAGAAAGTGAGATGACGACCACTTTACAGGCCAACACAGACCTGCATCAGGATTGTCGGGATTCTACTTTACTGCAATCAGACCCCATCAAGACTGAAGAAAGACTGACCCTGTCTGGATGAACTTTGAGAGATTTCTGGCGATATGCCTTTCGAATCTCAGCCTCTGTGACCTCGTTTGTTAATTCCAAGAGTTGATATGCATCGACGTCTAATTCTGACATGGATGGTGTATCACGTGATATCTCCAACTCCCAACCATGGCATCAGCGTTCGAGATCGTCTCTGAAAATCTCAGAGGTTTGGGAGCGCTGACTTTGGAAGAATTCTTCTCTGATGATCATCTGCACACCGATGTTTCTTATTCAGTTTCTGATTTCTCGTCTGTTCTCGACGGTCCATCCAATGTAACCTCTGCTTCGGACGCTGATATCAAAAAACTTGCTGACCAGACTGCAATTTCTCGCCTGCATCAGACCTGCCAGCGTGTCTACGGCTGCTCACTCAAGTTTGAATTCCTAGAAGGACGTGGTCATGCCAGTTTGTTGATTCTCTGCCAATTTTTGCCGCATTCAGCTTGTTTTTTTAGCTAAGCAGTGCATCTTATCTATCACTCGCCCTAATGGTGCATCAAGATGTTATAAAACAGAACCGATCTTCAGTAAGAAGATTGAGGCAAAGGCACACGTCGCTACAATCGCTATCAACATGGGCGCAATCGAATTCATCATGACAGGCGACGTGAAACCCCGCGGGAGAGCCTCCCACACCTCGTCAGACGACGCGGGCACTCAAATTACCCAGATACATGATGCCTGTCTAGCCAGAGGCGACGAGATTAAACCACACTGGTATGCACTTCGCGATCCAAAGTACGGTAGCAGTGCGTCACCTATTTTGTTCGTTCGCCATCCAACTCATACCCATGTAGACCACGGTTGTGCATTGAAAGTTCAGCTGTCGTTGCACTCTTTCAGAGTTTATTGCTCAGACACAACATTCGACACTTGCGATACCGCAAAGTTAGAGTGTGCAAAGACTGCCATTTCCCAAGGTGTTATAGACTACATCAAGAACGAAACTGCTGTCTATTCTGCTCAAAATGGTGCCTTCTCGTCTAAACTTCCGGACGTTATCTCTCTTCAGTCCTTTTATGATTCTTTGCCTCGTCCTTTTCCCGAAAATTTTGAGGATAAAACCGCCGCAGAGATAAATGCCCCCGGTTATCTCAACGGCATTGTCCAGGCAGCCAGAGGCAGCAAGTTCACTTTGACCTTTATTCCCTTTTCGGCGCATGGTGGCTGTGAGTAGTCTGACTAGCCTTTAACTCGTCTGTTCATCGGCTTCAAGATCATGGTTCTGTCCTCAAGTTGGAGCGCCCCAATGAAACCAAGTGCTATCTTGTTGATCCTCACTTCACGAAACGTGCTGACGCTAAAGCTGCGGTGTGCTTTCAGGCATTCTCTGAGGGAATCTGCTCTTATATCCGTTCGGTCGGGGACGCTACTGAGATGAAGATTTCCGAAGTTATGCGAAAGCTTGCCAGTAATCGGATTCTACCTTCTTTGACCAATGAACACTCCAAGAAGAGACCCAATGTACCTCTTGACTACCAGTATCATCAGGATAAAGATGGTGAGGTCTCTTCTCTCAAAGTCGAGTTATTCTAATAGACAACTCAGCTTTCGGGTGTTCTTTGACCCTTACGTTGCGTGAACGTCCTCGGCCTGGCGATACTCGCACCTACTCGGTTCCAGCGGAGTATCGCACGAAAAATGATGCCAAACTCGCTCTTCTTTGTGTGGTCGCCGCACAAGGTGGTATAGAGTTTCTCCGTTTCTCTGGAAGGCCTATTCCTGGCAACTATACCCCCTTCATAGGAAACGATGCGGCTCAGGCTCTAGCTGGCCAGAGGTTTGGGAAGAAGCGCAAAGAGCCTGACGTGTCTGAGGAGAGCATTCCACCTGCCAAGAGGCAAAAGCAAGATGTCGATTGGGAGAGAAGCTCTACCCCAGACACTCAAGGCTCCAGTTCTCTGTCTAGTCGACCTGGCACTTCGGACAAAACCGATTCGTGGAAACGAAAGTATTCCGAGCTTGGTGACGACGACCAACACGCAGGACGGTCTCAGCGCCCCTGGCATCGCAAGAATGCGGATCGTGTCTCTCCAACATCTGCTCGGGCTGATCACTCCAGGGACTCTAGATTTTGGGCTCCGAATCCTGAATACTCTTCTGGCTCTCTATCTGATCAGCGACTTGGATATGGAGGAGAGAGTCAAAGACCTTACCACTCTGCTCCCTACTCTATGTCTGAGTCGTCTTCCAGGAAAGACGATTCTCGCTATCCAGAAAGATCAAATAAGGAGCCTCCAACCCAGTTTTATGCAAATGATTATGAATCAAGAAGAGGTTCTTTTAGTCACGATGGAAACACAAAGGCACGCTCAGGCTCACGAAGTTACAGCCCCCAGTCAATGACGAAAGAACCTCGACACTGGCCCCTCTCGCATACGGTGCCCTCCATCCGTTCCGAATACAGTGCTCGTGTCCCTCCTGCTTCCTCTAGTTCTTATGATACTGTAAGCTCTCCGCAATCCCAGCATAGGCGGACGTACGATGACCGGGCTTCAAAGTGGACCAGATCCAACTATGGTGCCGTGACCTGTCGCTTGCTTATCCTTGTTAACAATACGTCTCAGGCGATAGTGTTAATAAACATTTTAATCGAGATCAAAGTCCGGGTGCCCCAAATTATGAACTCGCTCTTCTTGGTTTGTGCCAAACTTTCTATGCTAATCTTGCTCACCCTCTGCAGCATACTGTGATGGACGCCAGATCTCTGCTCCCGTGTTCCATGATGAAGTTGCTGAAAACTCCCAGTATAAGGTCTGGATGGTGATGGGGCTTGAGCGTCTTGAATTACCAGCGACGTATCCAACTCTGTGGGAAGCCAGACAGCGTCTCTCAAAGAAAGTACTGGATAGACTCCACATGATGCATAGCTAATGCTACCTGCTTGGATTACTCTGATATTCTGTCCTTATATTTGCCAGGATGTAATGTGCTGCGGGCAGCTGAGTCAGCACATATAATTCTTACTTAGTAAGAACAGTTGAATTTTCACTGCTATTTTAACTAAATGGACTACACCCTTCGCCGTAAAAATCACCTTACCCTCTTTGTTGTTGTTTCCAAGCATGCGCCATCTGCAAGAACCTGAATGTGGAGGGGTTGGACTCGCGCTCGTCGTCAGGGAAGATGTAGTCGTGATCTTCGACCGTTTGACCTGTCTCCTGATCGACAAAGCGCTTCTTGCCGACCACAGGCATCTTGGCCTCAACCTTGGTGATGAGCTCCTTATCGCCTGATTCTTCTTCGAAATCCTTCCAGAATTTAAGAAGAGCATATCGTTCGTGTTTTTGGCCTTTGCTCTTGAGATCCTCATACGCGCGCTCGAACACACGACGAGCGAGGTCGCGATCTCCGGGCTGGGTCTTTTGTTCGTCGTCGTCGTCTTCGTCTTCGTCGCGCTCATCTCGTGGAATGGGGATGGGCTGAGCTTCGAAAGAGGCATAGCTGAGCCAAACTTTGAGGTGTCCGCTGAGCTGAACGAGACGTTCGTATAGCTTACGAGCATTCTCTCGTTCGCCTTCGCCGATTTCAAAATCGATCCATGCTTTCCAAAGGATCTCGGGCATGGACAAGGCAGGTTGAGATGCGCCTAATTCAAAGATTCCGCGAGTACGTGCGTAGTCTGAGAGTTGGGATTCAAGTTCGGCGTATTTGATCCAAGCGCCACTTGAGGTTGGATCAAATTCGATATACTTCTCGTAGAGAATACGTGCACGGTCGAATTCTCGGAGGTCTACTTCGAGTTCAATGTAACCTTTGAAGAGAGCCTCTTTGGGACACATGCCAATAGCTCTGCCCAAGAGTTTGCGAGCTTCTGTGAGACGGAGTTGGCGAACAAGGAATTTAGAGTAAAGGAGCCAGAGCTTGGCGAAGGTGAATTGTTTGTGGGGTACGAGTTGCAGGGCAGTGTCGTATATTTGCTGGGTTCGTTCAAAATTCTTGGTCTCAATTTCTTCGAATAGAGCATAGTCGATCCAAAGGAAGATGTAACGCCGCCAATGTCTTTTCTCGGTACCCGGAGGGATCTGAGCGACTGCACGTTCGTACACTTCTCGGATGCGACTGATAGCAGCGTCTTCTTCCTCTTGAGTAGCACCTTCTTCTCGAAGGTCTGCTAGGGCACTTTCTTCAAGACGGGTATAATCAAACCAGACGTCATAATTGCGACCGTCATGGTTCAGCTCTTCCTCGTACTGGATGCGACGTTTTCCGAGAACAGTGGACTCGAGCGTTGTGCGAGAGCCATGCTGTTTCTCAAATTTGGTATAGGCAGCATAAAGAGCGGTAGATTTAGAGCGGGAAACGCGGGACAAAGCAAACTACAAAGACTTAGCTGATTGGATAGAGATCAGAGATGGAAAACATACCTTGTAGATGACTCTGGCACGCTCATATTCTTTGATTCGGGTTTCCATCTTCGCAAAGTTACTAAAGACGGCCTGAGCCTTTTCAACTTGCTCTGGGTCGTCGCCAAAAAATTCGAGGGCTGCTTGGAATACTTCGCGGGCCTTGTCGATCCGCTGTCTTTCCTCCTCGAATTTTGCCCACTTGACCCATACGCGGGGTTCTGGCCGAACAGCAACCCACCTTTCATATATGGCACTTGCGCGGTCGAGCTCCTGATACCTTTCTTCCAGTTTTATGTATGCCTGCCAAGCCTTGTCATCTGGTTCCCACTGCATCCAGCGTTCAAAGACTTGACGAGCACCTGGGACGTTCTGTAAGAGTTCTTCGAGATAGACATATTTGTACCAGAGTTGGTCTACTCTTGGCAGCAAAGTCACTGCTCGGTCGAACAAGTTACGAGCATGCTGTACATTGCGAGATTTGAGCTCCATTTCTGTGTAGCTTAGCCAAATTTGTATGCTGCGAGGGTCGACGTCCAGTGCCCGTTCATAGACCGACCTGGACCTGGTATATTCATTCTGGGCGGCCTCAAAGTTGGCATATTGAAGCCATTCTTTGCTACAAGAGGTGTGAGCGTTTCTGGCCATTCAAATCGAAGGCCTACATGTTGCCTCGAGTCCTCCTAATTCGCTCCTCGAATTCTCGCCTTTTTCTGCCGCGATACTCGTGTAGTTCCTCGAAATCCTCTACACGCTGCCGAGGAGCCCTGAATGCACTTTCTTGTCTTTCCTGTGCTTCCCTGAGCAACTGCTCGGCTGTAATTTGTATCGCAGCCGGCGCTCGGTTTTTAATCCTCGGTGCTCGACCTTCATCCATTGTCAACAAATCAAAATACTCTTACATTGTCACGTTACTTATGTTCAGAACTCTCCGTCGTGTAGCTTCAAAGAGGACTGTCTCTTCTCTGTCTGTCTCAAGGATATCTGGAAAATCTTTGTTTCTTTGCTCTATTACTTCTGGTCTCGCAGGTTACCTGGCTGCCAACTATAGTATACCCAAGATAACACCTTCACCTCAGTTTGGAGTCTACGGGTCTTCTGCAGATTTCCAAAATGGTATCAGAGAACTCCAGGATACTTTCAGAAATTCGGACGTACAGATATCAACAGACCCAGCTGATCTTGCAACCCATGGCAATTCAGAGAATGATTATCACCAAGGTTGGTTCCCACCAAACTCACCTTATCAATCTCCTATTCGCCTCAGGCTCTATGCATTCTGTTATTGTCTATCCCGGATCCACAGAAGATGTTGTAAAGATCGTGAAGATTGCAACAAAGTATCGGATGCCTATTGTTCCATACTCTGGTGCAACCAGTCTCGAAGGCCAATTCAGAGGAGTGAGTATTGAACATCTCGTTGCGTTTCTCATCAGGGAAGCATAAATTGGGAGGCATCTGTCTCGACCTCTCCAATATGAATCGCATCTTGGAGATTCACGAGGCAGACTCGGATCTCGTCTGCCAGCCAGGTGTCGGCTGGGTCGAGATAAATGAGACCCTGACAGAAATGGGCATTCCTCTCTTCTTCCCGATTGACCCGGCTCCAGGTGCAACAATAGGTGGTATGCTGAGCACAGGTTGTTCGGGCAGTAAGTCCTCCTGACGTCCTCTACGTTACTCACCAACATAGCCAATGCGGTACGGTATGGCACTGCTAGAGGCGAATGGTTCTTGAACGCAACCGTGGTCTTACCTTCGGGTGAGGTTATCAAAACCCGCCGACGCTCACGGAAGTCTTCCGCGGGGTTTGATCTTACGAAGCTCTTCATCGGAGCTGAGGGTACACTGGGCATTGTCACAGAAGGTATGGCTTTGCTGATCTTGGTGACGACGCTGAACTATCGTAGTGACAATTCGCCTGACCCCGGTGCTTCCGACCACGGTTGCAGCAGTGCATTTCCCAGACGTTCAAAAGGCAACAGAGGCCGTCCACGATGTCATGCGCTATGGCGTCGGCATCCGTGCGTTGTTGACTTCTCGTTACTACAATTTCCTTTTATTTGATTGTAGAATGTGTCGAATTAATGGACTCAAATTTTATGCGCGCAACCAACATGCATGGCCAATCCCAGCGTAAATGGCCGGAGCGCGATACCCTGTTTTTCAAATTTCAAGGTCCTGTCGAGTTGGATTCTGCAAAGGAACACTCTCCCTTGCTTCAGCACACTGCCGAACTAGTTCGGAAAGTTTGTGAAAGGCACTCGGGGACAGATTGGACGCTTGCAGCCAATGCGCAAGAAGCGGAAGACATGTGGATGGACAGGAAGAATGCTCTCTACTCTGGGCTGGCTCTAGTCGAAGGCTCTAGGGGATGGAGTACAGATGTTTGCGTACCTGTCTCCAATCTCCCTACTCTTGTGCTAGAAACGAAGAAGGATCTCGAAAAGATTGGACTAGTCTCCACCATTGTTGGACATGTGGGTGATGGTAACTTTCACGCTCTGATTCTGTTCAAAACCCAGGACGAGTTAGATATTGCTAGAGAGGCAGTTCATCGAATGGTAGAGAGGGCTTTGCGACTAGATGGCACGAGTACAGGTGAGCATGGAGTGGGCATTGGCAAGCGCGAGTTTTTGAACGAAGAGCTTGGCAATGGGACGGTCCAGCTAATGAAGCGTATAAAGAAGATGCTGGATCCACATGGTTTATTCAACCCAGGAAAACTATATCCTGACGACTAGTATCTACTCTATTTACTGGACTACAGCCGTTGGTTGGGTCTGACCTGACCGCGAAACAGCGGCACCGAGTGCTTGAGTGCGCAGGGCAAGTCCACGGGTCTTTTCAATGATTGTTTGGTAGGTGGGAAGTGGCGGTCGGGTAATGTTAATAACATTCTGGTGACCAATGTCAGCTCTGTAAGAAAAGGGGAACATACACACCTTTTCAAGATCGATCTTGGCATCTGCACTCATTCTCGTTTCGCGAATAAGATTGACAATCCATTTTTCGCCCTCGGCGCGCGAGAGGTTGAGGCGGTCCGACAAGTCGCCGATGTCAATGTTTTGGTGTATCCTGCAGTACGCTTCGCTGATAAGATACCTAGCGTTTTCCAAAAACTCGGCGGTGAATTCTTGGAGGAAAAAGTCGTCCGCCACGACTTTTTCCGCTTTTCCAAGCTCCTTTTGTGCGGATTCAAAATCGAATTCGATGTAGAGCTCCTTGAGGAATTTTGTGACTGGATCAGAGTACTGATACTCCTCCAATTGGATAATTTTGACGATTTCTCGCAAAGCATTCCTGACGCGGGATGAGACGGGGTTGGAAGATGAAGTGGGTAGAGAAGATGACTTCCGGGAGAGAATTGCAGCTGTTGCGAGGTAGCGGAGGATCCAAGGACTGGCTGTTTGGATGGTGTTGAGGTATGTCGGTGAGAGGAAGGTTTCGAGAAGCAGTGAGCGACCCTGCGGATGGTTAAAGTAAACAAACAAGGACCAATGGACAAGCCAGGTGCGCGAATGAAGTTGAACTAGAGCTGGATCTGTGTTTGGCATGGAAGGTGCCGCTGCCGCTGCGGTCATTGGTGGCAGCGAACGCGAGTCTATCACCTCACGCAGGGTGTTGAGTTCTTCGAGGGCTACCTCCCAGTGACCGAGCAGAATATCAGAAGCAAGTTTGCCCCAATGGGCGGAGGTATTGAGGTCGACGTCAGTGGACAAGACGCGGAAATGGTAAAGGTAGTCTGCTGCACCGCTATAGTTTCCATATGAATATTGGAATTTGCCAAAAGTATAGAGCGTTGTGATTTGCGCGAGGGTGAGCTATGAGGAAATTAAGGCAGACTTGGTGTTAAAATCGAGCCGTACATTATAATTGTCTTTGAGATACTGCAGATTCTGATTCTTGTCCTGCCGGAGTGCCTGTGCGACGTCGGGATTTTCGATAACGTCGAGAACGGCCTGCGCTTCGTCCTTCAACCGAGCAAGCGTCGACATAGCCTTTTCTTTTTCAATTTGGAAGTCTGCCAGGATGAGCAAATAGTCGATTGAAGGGAGATGGCCACCTTCTGGGACCTGCTTGTCCGGGTAAATCTGCGCGAAGAGACTTGCAGCGTAGTCAAACATGTTCGTGCCCTTTGCGAGTTCATATTGGGCTGCAAAAATTTGATCTGTAGGATACAGCCCAGTCTCTGCCAGATGAGTCAGAAGAGGGAATGCCAGATGGCGGTCCAGATACGATATTATCGTTTTCGATAAATCGTGCTCTGACATGGTTCTGTTTGGGCAGCTTTGTTCCCTGAATCATGTCCCGACCTCTCAACGACGATGAAGTGCTCAGCGAGCTTAACAAGATGGTTGCATTTATCAAACAGGAGGCGCTAGAGAAAGCGAGAGAGATCAAAGTCAAGGCCGATGAAGAGTTCGCTATCGAAAAGGTTGCAGACTCGTAATATCCCCTCAGTTTCGGCTAACAGCAGTCTGCAGGCCAAACTTGTAAAGCAGGAACAGCAAGCAATTGATGCTCAATACGAAAAGAAGCTCAAGGGTGCTGAGGTCGCCCAGAAGATGTGAGTTGTCTTCCGTCGTCCTTTCGCTACCAACAATCGCTAGTGCACAGTCAAATCTAACCAACAAGTCCCGATTGCAGCTGCTGCACAGGCGAGAAGAACACCTCCAAGACCTTTTTTCTATATCGCGTTCGGGTGTGCAGCAGCTTGCTTCAGATAATGGTCGCTATGTTCAGTTTCTCGAAGGCGTCATCGTCCAGGGCTATCTACAGATTCTCGAGCCCAAGGTCACTGTGCATGCCAGGAACAAGGACATAGCGTTGGTTCAGCAGGCCGCAGACAATGCCGCAAAGACGTACAAGGATGTCAGTGGCAGGGATGTTGCTTGGTCCGTGCAAGGTTCTCTTGCAGACGATGGTACTGGGGGAGTAAAGCTCGTAAGTGGAAACGGTCGTATAACACTCGACAACACCCTCGACGAGAGGCTCAGACTGCTTGAGGATCGCATGCTCCCGGAAATCAGAAGGGATATCTTTGGATCAAATGACAATCGCAAGTTCTACAACTAGATGTACTGTCCAAATTCATTCAGGCGAGTTGGAAAAAGTTGCACCTACTTTAAGGCTACTTGAAGCAATTACATTCAGGGCATGTCACTAATATTCTAGCAACAGAGGTGGAGTCTGCTACAGCACTCCAAATGTCCCATGAAAGCGTCTCTATATGGCCGATGCCTATGTTCTGCGTCAAAGAATGAGTCGATAAGACGAAAAGTTGACACTGTGTTACGCTGCAACAGGTCTCTCTGACCACAAGCCTGGGGACATAGCCAAGACCCGACTCATAGCATCAAGCTCCTCATTCAAATCATGATGTGCTCGACCTTTGGATTCTTCCCAGTCCCTATAGATCTGCTCGATATATTCAGCAGCTCCAGACATATGAGCCACTCTGCAACACGCAGCGTGCAGAGCAATGTATTTCTGGGACGCGACAGGCAGCTCAGCGGTTGAACGCAGAGTGATTTTTCGGTGTTTTGCAAAACTCGTGTGGGAGCAAACCTGATATTCGTTTGGTTGACCCTGAATTATAGTCAATCAATGGTTCTCAAAAGACGTGGTACATACATACATTAGCCGCGGGGTCAGTCGCTTCCAACCATAGCCCAAGCGAGTCAAATTGCTTGTGATGATGAAGGCAGAGGGTCAGTATATTTTCCACTCTATGAATGTTATTCCCGTTGACTTCATCAAGGATATGGGTGAGCCCAAACAGTTGAAATATGGTATACATCGCAGACGTTTCATGCGCCTAAAAAATTAAAACAATTCAATAATATAAAGGAATCCACCTTCTTGGTAGTGGCTGCCAAGATCTTGGTGACTTCCTGTTCTTCATCATCAGAGCCCTGTGAACCGATGGCCAGCCCCTGATTTAATCCTTCTGGAATGATATGCGCCGCGTTGGTTGGCGCGGGATCCAAACCAGTCTGCCCGTAGAATGCTCCCGCCGCATCTTCAACCTTAGGGTCGTTTAAAACCTTCTGTTCATCATATACACCACATATACAACATCTATAGTTATCACGGATAAGAGCCTATGCCACAAACACCTTAGCTATGTTTGCGGACGATATTTGGGACACCTACGCATGCTTTTGCCTTGGAATGATCTCTACCAGCTGGTTCTAAGGACGCGTAGACGGTGTCCCTGTCTTCGTCAAACGAATCGCGGGATGGGTGGTAGGAAACGGCAGGCGTAGGACCGCCAACTCTATAGACTGATGTTTTTCGTATGGTACTCAAAAGACGATGGGAGTGCGTACATATACGAACAAAATACTTGCGATAAAATTTGCCAAGGTTGATGACAGTGGCATTATCACTGTTGAATGCGGAATCGATGGCCTTCTGCAGATGGTTTAAAGCATGGCTTGGCAACTCATTCATCATGTGTCCTAATAGTCTGACGGCGATGAGGTCGTCCTTTCCGGTCGTTTGATGTTCGAGTGTAACTAGTTTGGAGTACGTCTGAATTAATGCTGGAGTAGTAGCTTGACGAGTAAGTGTGGAGGGAATGGGCTGCGACGATTTCCGAAGTGGCATGATGACGAAGGTGTATCACATGATACTCGCACTTTTCCCCAAGGACCCAAGGTCAATTGCACACGTCGTTCAACCATTTCAAGGCTTCCAAGAACATCTTTTTGAGTTTACAATATGATATTCATCTATGTTCAAACTTCAAATACATGAACTTGAGTCAACCTGACTTGAGTAATTGCGTGACAAGTCGAGAGGCTTGCCTCATAGACTTCGTCTAAGGACAAGATAGATAGGAATTAGAGATGCTCACCTTCTCTCCTCTTGGAGCACGTCAGGATTCCGACTTGTGAGTAGGGCTTGAAACCGTCCCGTTTACTGGAGACAGCTGTACAATGGACGGGCCGTAACCACATAGAAAGACGGTACGGGGTGTGAACAACCCGTATCCCATCCAGTCCGTCCAGTATCACCAGTATATGAGCCTTGAAATCAGTGCAAGGAAGGCATGTTGGATCCAGGCAAGTAAGTAACCATCTGTTTATGTTTCCTTTAGTTATTCTGAAGACGTCTCAATGCCTAGAAGCCTACATTTGAAGGCTTGATCTTCACCTGTACACAACACGGCAGTATTGGAGTGATGCTGGATATCAGATGGTACAGGTACCGCATCAGGAAAATTTTGGGAAAAAGTGACTAGGGCTAGTAAGGCCCCGGTGTCCCCAGTGTCCTGGGACATCCTGACACATCCTGAGATGTCTTAGGATGTCTTAGGGATGTGTCAGGATGCCTTAGGGATGCCTTAGGGATGCCTTAGGATGCCTCTGGATGTCCCGGGACACTTTGAGGACACTGGGGACACCGGGGCCTTAGTCACCTTTTTCCTGATGCGTCCAGTAATTACGGACCTGTCTAACCGTACATAAACGGTTACGGTTTCAAGCCCTACTTGTGAGTATAGTATCCACCATCAGAGGACCCAGGAAGCTCCCCTAGGGCTCTGGCAAAAATATGCCTCCATTTAGGCCTCAAATCTGCGAAATTTCCGGGTCCCAAATCCGTGAAACCGCTAGGGCTGTCACCACACGTGACCTTTATCACACGCGCTGAGAGCCTGTTGAAGCCTGTTGACCGCCAGGACTGTACAGCATTGACATGTGCTACTGTAACCCGCCCTCCCCGCTCCATCCTGACCCTCCCAAATCCATGAATTCCGCCAGGGATTTACACTTTTTCAGCTCAAATCTGCCAAAATTTGCCAGGGATTTACGATTTTTTGGCCCCAAAAATCCGCCAAAATCCGCCGGAGCCCTAGGGGAGCTTCCCGGGTCTTGGCATCAGTCTCTTTTGAGATGTGTGACAAGAGTGACTTGCTGGGTCTGCCGGTTAGCAACTTCACAGTTGCTTCAGACCAGCATCATTGTCTCATCAGCAGACTTGCAGCTCTTTTTCTTGCTTGCAAAATTGAATCAGCCTCATTAGACTGGCTGCGGTGATACACTGGTTTTGCAGCTAAGCTTATAAACTGTGTTGTAGCCTTGTAGGAGGCTGCGTTCTGCTGGTGGAATGAAAGGTGATGCAGTTGGGTTATTAATAGGGCTAAGACTAAAAAGGGAGAGAGGGGATTTTTGTGGTGGTTTCATACCAACAGTAGACTAGAAACTGGGTCAGTAATCTCACTGACTTACTTCACTGTAAAGGAACAAGACTGCCTTGTTCTACGGACCCATTTCATTCTTGTGGATGTGGCAAGAAGCAGACATGCGTATATTGCACATGACTTAGCTACGTGTAGTTTACTAAGTCCGTAATTGTAACTAACTGAATATATAAAAGGTTTGAACATTCCTATGTGTCTGAAACTCAGACCGGCTACCCACTAGACTCAAATCCATGACACATCAAGTCCTAGGGGTGCTCAAATCCCATAACGTGCTTGCTCAAGGCATGGGACGAGCAGTCACTTCAGTGGGGCGGATCTTCATTCCTTCGACTTCGGTTTGTTCGTAAAGTAAGAATAAGAGTTGTTCTATGTATAAGAATTGATCTAGAAGCTGCAGGAGAGGAGAAATGGAATATGTGAGTCTCTGTAGCTGAGTGGTGATAATGAATTATTTTGTAGTTTGTCAATGGAGTAGTGTGTATGTACTGATTTGAATGATGGAATAGGTTGATTGAAAGGTTGAAGATGAAATGTGGTTTAGTGTTGAAAGGGATGCATCAGTGAGTATCTATAAAAGGTCAGTTGAAAGTCGGGGAATAGTGGAGTGTGAGAGAAAGTGGATCATAGTATAGTGGCGACGAGCGGGTCAAGCCACTCTACTACAACTGGTAATGTTATTAGCATAAGTTGGGCTATAAGGTCAAGATGTGTCTATTAACTCATATATAGTCTGGCGTTACATCTAGACTGAGTACGCATCTAGGCTTTGAAACTCATCTGCGGCTGTCTTTGTTCGAGACTAGGCTGTATACTGAGTTCAGTCTTTCTTAAACATGGCTAGTATAGTTAATGGGTGTCATTGATGATCCTAGATGAGTTGAACTCTCAGGAATTCATGTCTAGTACTAAGGACTGTACTATGGCTATGATTTGCAACAATCACGTGATTGAGTCTAGGGGAAAGGAGGAAAGAAAGTCAAAAGGCGTCCTCTAGACTACCAGAAACACCTGATCCAGCATCGCATTCATCAGTGTTGGTGTACCGCATGGTCCACTGAGTCATCTAGAGTTGGGAGAATGCTTAGAAAACAGGACTAGGAATGTCACGGTATTGGATAGGCTGATTGCAAGGCACCTGAGGCTTAGTAAAAGCGTTTCAAAGCAGTGTCTGGAATGCAGATCCATGTGGTCGCAGTACTAGAACCGCTATGCCCAGGTACAGCCATACTTCAAAAATAGGGGTAGGTGGTGCAGCATATGGCAACCACCCTCAGAGATCCCTTTCTTGTTTTCTTTCTGATTCATCTATTATTTATTGGACCGTATACATGCATGGCCAGGTACATACAATCTCAGTTCATCTATATTTATATCTCTAGAACTGTATATAAGGATGTCTAGGACTCTATGATAGTACCACTAGATAACCACCCCTTGCCTACCATCTGTATTTGGCTTGGTGTTAAACAATTGGGTTTTGTTTTGTTTATCTCTAGTGTGAGATTGACATGTTTGTGATTTGAGATTTGGATTTAAAAGTTGTGATTTTGGAGTTTTGAGTTTGGATTTTGAGTTAAAGTTGATTTTGCATCCATTGGTGCATTGTTTTATGTCGGATATCATAGTCTGCTATTTCTAGGAGTTAGACAACTGCTCTAGAAGTTTGAAAACTCTTACTAGTCTGAAATAGACAAAGTTCCAAAGCATTTCCCTGCTTGAGACACTTCTCTAGAATAAACAAAGAGCTTAAACTCACACCCCCCAGGACAACTACAGTGGGTCAAAAAATTGTCCACATGTTATGCAGTTTGAAGAAGATTGGCAGATGGTGAGCTAAATATACATTGAAGCAAAAAGTGGTGTATGGTGGCAAAAAGGTGTTTCATGTAACCTTTATGATGAGCCCTATTTGGTCCTGTTTGGATCAGAAATAATGAAGATATGGGCTATTCAATCTGGTGTCTCATGTGGACAATTTTTTGAGTCTATGCTCTGACAACATTGATCTTGCAATTAATGATGTCACATGCTCCACCATTGGTTGGTATGTTATAAGATATGGCTCATGGACGATGCGCAGATGTCACGTGCTTGAGCGTGACAAAAGCGTTACATTGGGTGTATGGCTAATAGCGGCTTGATTTCGAGCCTAGTGCCGAATCAAGCCGCACAGAGTTTGAATAAATCAGTTTATTGATATTTCTGTGCGGCCCGATTCTAAAATTATGGCGTGTGGGCCACGCTATTAAGGAAATTCGCATCAAATCGGCTGTTTTTGGCTCTGTGCGCCTTCCTTCTTCACAGTAGCGCGTCAGCACGATGGGAAAACGTGCTCTAAAGAACCTCAAGAACCTTGGGAAATGGGCAATGACAAATACGGCAAAGACAATTAGGGAGAAAAAGCGAAAAAGGGAGAAGGAAAGCAGTACACAGAGTAACAAGGAGAATGTATGTATTCACAAACTCTCTCTACTCTAGTATAACAGAATATCAGATACCGTGTGTAGAAACACCAGATGAAGCCCCTGAGACACGTCAAAACGCGTCTTTTAGCCGAGACGCGTCTCCAATTACAGATGTCCAAATGCAGGCTGTTGACACTGCATCCAACTCTTCGGTCCTTACCCCACGCCGTAAATCTATATTCAAACGCGTCTTTAACTCCATTCTTGCCAAAATAAGGCGTTACGAACCTCCTGAGCCCAACGACATATCAATGTATGACAATATGTCAGCTGCAGAGATGGCATCAATTACTGATACTCTACCGGGTGGCACGGAGACTCTGGAGGCTATTCCGGACACTAATGTTGAACCTGAAACAGCTGATGACGCATCCATTAGCTCTGACGCGGCCAGATTAGGCATTGGAGATGGATCTGAAATGGATGAGCTGCAGGAAACAGGCCGAAGTTGGGACGAAAATAAACCACCTACTGTAGCCATGGCTGAGAAGGCCTTATTTGATTTGGAAGGAATTCTGAGCCCGAAATCAACAGGTAAGCGGAAACGGAGAAAAGATAACGAATTAAACAAGTGGACGGAGAAGCATCTCTGTGAAATTGAGGCATTCTTGCGTCTCTATACTCGGGAGGGCTCAGAATTCCGAGGCCAATGGATGAAGGCATCGGAGCAGGCATCAGTGGCTCTGAACGGAAATGGTAAACGATATGGTCATTCGCGTGGTTTGCGTGTACGTGCCAAACAGTTTGTTTTGGAGCGTGTCATTCCAGAAAATCCATTTGGATCATGGGCCAAATCACGACTCGATGTTGATGGTGATCTGGCCTATGACATCGCCCTGCATCTTCAGGAAAAAGGACGGTATGTCCGTGCACAAGATATCATTGATTTCCTTAACGAGCCTCATGTTCAATTCAAACATGGGATCAAAAAGACCATATCGCCGGCAACTGCCAAGCGATGGATGGAGAAGCTCGGTTATCGCTGGAAGAAGGATTGGCGTGGTCTTTATATTGATGGACATGAACGCGAAGATGTCGTTCGGTACAGGCAACGTGTCTTCTTGCCTATTTGGTATGAATACGAAGGCCGTATGCGTGCTTGGACAGGTACCAATATGGATGTAGAGGAGTTCATTGCTACTGCACAGGCAGAAGGTCGACGTGTTGTGGTCTGGTTTCATGATGAGAGCATTTTTTATGCTCATGATCGACGACGTTCTGGTTGGGTTAAAAAAGGGTCATCACAGGTACCACATGCCAAAGGAGAAGGTGTTTCGTTGATGGTTGCCGATTTTGTTTCTGCGGATTATGGTTGGCTTCGCTCTCGAGATGGCACTCAATCTGCTCGGGTCATTTTTCGGCCAGGAAAGAATCGCGATGGCTATTTCAATCATCATGACATCATTGCTCAGGCAGAGACGGCCATGGACATCTTGCGACGCGATTATCCTGATGAGGAACATAT
The DNA here is from genome assembly GCA_003313965.1 of Megacollybia marginata. NCBI lineage: Eukaryota > Fungi > Basidiomycota > Agaricomycetes > Agaricales > Porotheleaceae > Megacollybia > Megacollybia marginata. The sequence goes on from QLOY01001983.1 coordinate 42,800, forward strand.
CCTTATTTTTGATAATGCAACTACTCACTTGAAACGTGCTGATGATGCAATCTCAGCGCGTAAAATGCCAAAGGGTCCATCAAGCAATTTTGGTGTGGAGGTAACTGTTACAGGAAATAATGGAAAGCCGGTCTATGGTCCCAGTGGGAAACCCTTGAAGACTAAGATTCCCATGGCCAATGGTTTTTTTTCTGATGGACGCATCCAAGAATTTTATTACCCACCTAATCACCCAGCTCTTCCCGGTCAGTTCAAAGGAATGGCCAAACTTCTAGAAGAGCGTGGTTTTACTGATGCACCACAACTTCGTGCAGAATGCCCGAAATTTCATTGTCCACCAGATCAGCTGAAATGCTGCTGTCGTCGATTACTCTTCAATGAGCCTGATTTTGTTACTGGTCATTCTCTCCTTGAAATTGCGTGTCAAGAACGTGGTTTCAAGGTGATTTTTTTGCCCAAATTCCACCCAGAGCTTAACTTCATCGAACAATGTTGGGGGAAAGCAAAGGGATGGTATCGGACCTTGCCTGCTTCTTCTAAAGAAGACGAACTTGAACGGAATATGGTTACATCACTTGATAGGATCACATTGACAGAAATGCGTCGGTATGTCTCCCATATCTAGATTTCTGTATTATAATGTGTTTCAGCTTTGCACGTCGTTCTCGAAAATTCATGGATGCTTATCATAAAGGACTCAGTGCAAGTCAAGCTGCTTGGGCAGCCAAAAAATACCGCGGGCATCGAGTTCTTCCAAAAACCCTTATGCAGGACATGGAAGAAGCTAAAATAACTCAAAACCTCCCTAATTGATGTGTTATAATGTGTTATAATGTGTATATAGAGTTAATTATCATACGCGAGCCTTTTGGTATTAGGGGTCAGTAACATCAAGTCACACCACGTGACATCTGCGCATCGTCCATGAGCCATATCTTAGAAACATTATAATGATGTCATAGCTCCAACATAACATACATAACACAGGTCCAGAATGTTTGATATCTGTAATAAACTCATGAAACCTCTTACCTCTACTCAAAAGGATAATGTCCTTTCTCTTCTCAAAACCAGTACTTCCTACAGAAAAATTGCTGCTCAGACAGGAGTATCCAAGTCTAAGGTTGCTGTTTTAGCTAAGGAAGCATACCCAGACAAGGAGAATCTGCCTGCAGGATGTCCTAAAAAGCTTTCTTCTGTGGATGAACATGCTATCATCAAGCAAATCACTACTGGAAAAGCTGAAAATGCTGCCCAGGTTGCTAGAAATATCAATCCCACCTTTTCTCAGCCTGTTGGTTCTCAAACCATTTGAAACACTCCTCACAAAGCCTCTGTAGCATCAAGAAAAACACAGAGAAAGCCTAAGCTGACTACCAGACACAAGAAGGCTTGTTTAGCTTTTGCTCAGAAGTATAAGGAGTGGACTATAGAGGACTGGAAGAAGGTGTTATGGTCAGATAGGACCAAAATCAACAGGTTTGGGTCAGATGGACAGCAGTATGTGTGGGGCAGAAAGGGATAATCAGTTGGAGAAAGAGGCATTCAAAGTTTGGAGGAGGTAATATCATGGCATGGGGATGTATGGGATGGAATGGTGTGGGAAATCTAGTAGAGGTTGAGGGAAGGATGAATGACTCACAGTATATGGCCATTTTGAAAGAGAATCTCAGGCAGAGCATAGTGATTTGCTTGATGATAGCATGTTCATCCACTTTTTAGGACATCCTGCAGGCAGATTCTCCTTGTCTGGGTATGCTTCCTTAGCTAAAACAGCAACCTTAGACTTGGATACTCCTGTCCGAGCAGCAATTTTTCTGTAGGAAGTACTGGTTTTGAGAAGAGAGAGGACATTATCCTTTTGAGTAGAGGTAAGAGGTTTCATAAGTTTATTATAGATATCAAACATTCCGGACCTGTGTTATGTATGTTATGTTGGAGCTATGACATCATTATAATGTTTCTATAACATACCAACCAATGGTGGAGCATGTGACATCATTAATTGCAAGATCAATGTTGTCAGAGCATAAACTCAAAAAATTGTCCACATGAGACACCAGATTGAATAGCCCATATCTTCATTATTTCTGATCCAAACAGGACCAAATAGGGCTCATCATAAAGGTTACATGAAACACTTTTTTGCCACCATACACCACTTTTTGCTTCAATGTATATTTAGCTCACCATCTGCTAATCTTCTTCAAACTGCATAACATATGGACAATTTTTTGTGTGTTGTTTGTAGTGTGTTTTGTGGTTTAGAGGCTTCGCTTTGATGTCTTAGATTGCAGATCTCTCTCTAGACTTCGCATTGACAGTTCTGCTCATGTGCACTGCCACCCTGAGTGTCCCTATCATCTGGCTGCCCTAGTAAGGCTCTTATAAAAAGAAAGTGTTGAAAACAGATTTCATTGTGTTGAAAGTTAGACTCAAAAGAGATTCGGGTTCAAAAAGTTTTGTAAAACTTCATCATTGCTCTGAAGCTAAAAGTGCTGGAGAAATTAAAAAGTACATGTCGTACTACCAGAAGCACATCAGGAGGAGTTGCTCCTATTTTTCTGTTTGGAAATGAATCTTCAAAAAGAAAGACAACTCTAGCAACAATCCTCTCCATCTGAGACAGCAAAAGAATCAAAGAGTAGCTGCAGCTCAGGAGAAAACTGCACAGAGAAATCTAGAAGACTCATTACATTGCAAACAGGTGGTAGGAACATCAAATCAGCATTGTGCTCAGGAGGAAACCATACCTCCACCACCACTATCACCTGCATTATTGTTGAGAGATGAAAATCCTAGCGAACCTAACTCTAGAGGGTCATCACCTTCTGTTTTTGAATCAGCTCTGTTACTATATGAATTTTGTTTTGGAGAAGAGCTTCCAGAGGAACTTAGACAAAAAGTTACTCGAGGGACAACACATTTGAACTTGCGACGACCAAGAAGGCATTTGGAATCGCACTCAGCAAAACAAAAACAAGTTGATTTACAATCACTTTTGAATTTATACATGTTACAAAAAGCAAAGATGTCTACAAAGCAGATGCTGTTGCCCGACTCCAAGGATGCTCTAAAGGCGTTCGATGGGAGAAGTCTGGATTTGCTTCCGAGATTCATTGATGCAGTTGAATAACTGTTCAAAACTTGTTCTGTTACAGACAAGAAACAGCAGAAGGAATATCTAGTTAGATATGCAACACTGACCGTTAAAGACGAATGGTGAGGACTAGAGACATTTGCTGATGAGTTCTCTTTTGAGGACTTCAAGGACGAGATTTTGGATAGTTATTTGGAGACTAGAGATCGTAGTATGGGAGCTTTTCAGGATTGTAGAGGAATTGGAGTTAGTGAAGGTGTGAGAGTTATGGATTTTATTCGAGGATATTGAGCTGCAGGGATGCAGTTGCAAAAGGAAAACAAAATGACAAGTCGAGAGCTGGTTCAAGAGTTTTTGTCAACTCTAGAATTGAATTGTCAAGAAGCAATTACAGTCAGGTTGGGTAGCACGAAGCAGATCAAAGATGCACTTGATGCTCAGAAGTTGTGTAAGGACTATACTGAATGCAAGCCCGAGATGTATAGACAGATATGGCTTATAGAAAACCCTTGATAAGAATACCAAGGTAAACCCTTTGGCTATGCCCTCTGCTGGATTGTGGGTTTAGGCGAAGGTATCGGCGAAGTGAGGGCTGATACCCAGTTAGAGAGGAGTTAGAAAGAATAGAGTATTGAGCGTAATGACATCAGGAAAAACCCTTTTTGACCTGGCAAACCTGGCAAACTTGAGTAAACCTGAGTCAACCTAAGTCAACCTGAGCTGATCTGGGACTAACCTAGACATGACCTGGGCTGACCTGGGTTGACTTGGGCTAACCTAGACATGACTTAGGTTGACCTGGCTGACCTGAAAATTGAGACTTAAACCTGGGACTGACCAAGGTTGACATAGGTTGATCCAGGTCAACCTTGAGGCATCCAGGTTAAAAAGGGTTTTTCCTGATGATCCAAGTTGATTTCTAAACTGAAGTATACAACACTGGTGCTAGGCTTATATACTAATGGCCGTGCTATCTACTTTAGTCAATAATAAAGAAATATCAAAAGGGACTATTTATGAATGTTATGTAATATGAATGTTAGTAAGAGTAATGAATGCAAGGATATAAATGGAACAAGAAATAGATATAATGAGAACAAGGGCTTTTAAGGGCCGGTTGATTAGTCTAAGTGCATGGATGTAACAGTATCCCCCTCTTAGGACTCTTGCCCCGAGAGTCTGCTGAAGGATCGCCAAGGTGTAGGCAAAAAGGGGAAAGCTCAGAAGACTTCATAGCTGAAAACCCTGGAGGATTCGCGCAAGGACCATAGGTCTGCGACTTGGGATTGGTGAAGGTTTCGGCAATGCCTGTACAACAATTAGACCAAAAGTGGATAATATGTAAAAGATAAAATTAGGTGCTTCTAGCCCGATCGTCACGTGTCCCATCATTCAGGGTCCAGGTGAGTAGGATAAAAGGCTAGCTAAAATATCACCAAGTCCATTCTTACTCTCCTACCATGTCCAGATCCCCATCACCGTTTGACTCAGATGCTCTCCCTGAATTCCTTCACCAGCTTCCTGATTTGGGCAAATCTGAAGACCTGCAATTTTGGGTTTCTCCCTGTCCTTCCATTCCAACATGGGAGCTTTATAAAATCAACAGTCTCCCTCGTCCGCTAAAAGAACCCACCGATAACTCACAGAAAGCTCACCGAGCGCATTTGAACTTGCATGCAGCTTTTCAAAAAGCTGAATTGGAGGTGGACAAGCATAATTATGGGGTGGATGAAGCTAATGAAAGCTTGTTGGAAGGTTATAGAGTGGAGGAAGAAACGGGCTGGGGTTCAGTGGATGCAGTTAAAATTGGTGGAAGCATTCGTTGAACGCATCGGCAAAACGAGGAGTTGACGGCTCTTCATAAAGTGTGGAAGAATGAGAGGAAGGATGCTAAGAAGATCGGCCAACTTCTCACCAAATTTGAGGCCCAGACAGATCAATAGTCTGGGTACCTACATATAAAGTACCTATGACATTGTCAACCATGCCAAATAGAAAGTGTCGACTACATTACTCACTACCCAATCTATTTTAAGGCAGCCTCCTTATTTGGGTTCACCACGGTGATGGATGGCCTCGACAGGATTCTTTTATCATTCAAATCCGTCTATGCCTACTTTATTGTCACATCAACAGGTTTCCCTCACATTCCCAATCCATCTGGGCCTACTTTATCAATCCCTCGACAGATTTGGGCCACATTGTCCACATTGGCCTATGCCCCTATCCTATTTCACTTGTCTATGCCACCTATCCCAATCAAGCAACAGAGACAGGTCAAACTAATTTCTGAGACGTTGCCATCCAGAACCATAAGTCATATATATAAGTTGTATATATATTGTTAGAGTGGCATGGGTTGGACGCGCTGATCTAGTTACATAATCCACAACCGATCAGACTGGCAACATGAAAAGACTGTCAAGGGAAGGAAATAAACAACAGTGTTGACAGGTTTTAGTGCAAGAAAAGAGTGTTGAGTGAATGGAAAATACACGTCGACAGGGTTTACAGGTTTACAGCTTGATTTACACAGCCACCTCGCTTCGCATCGATCTCAAGACTAAGCGCTTGATGGCGCTTATCTACATTCTGACAAAAATACGAATAGCAGCACAACGGCTACTCCGATGCCTCAGATATTGCACATCATATATCTCAAGTCATTCAGCAACATTCAGTCTTAATTATCAGTCAGATCATTGGCTGGTTGTACCCAAGGAAAACCTACGACGAAGCTAGACCTCATTGATCCACAATGTATGTGAAGTCTGCATGCACATACTTACAATCATCTTGAGTTTTCCTGTCCCCTGGATTCAATTGTTCATACTTGCTAATATGATGGGCTCTATGTATGTTTCTGAGTATTTTGACAAGTCTGTGAAGTACAGCCATCAATAATGCGAGAGGTAATTGATCAGATCATGCTACTTTGATTCTGGATCGAGCATGGAGTAAGTGCTGATTGGAGATCTCGGCACCAATGGGAGTTATACTAGATACCTAGAGGGTCCTCTTTGTGATATGAGAGATATGTATGATGGCAGGGTGGCGGGCCCTATTGTCCCAAATAGCATTATAATGAGGATATTGGATTATCAAGGCTATACAATGTTCTGACTACTGCTGGAATAATGTATCAGGAGTGTTGAAACTATAGTAACAATAAAACAGTATCCATAGAGTCTAGAAAATTCACCCAAGCATATTTTATTCCAGGGAACCATTCACCCGAGGATACGGGTAGAACGGAAGAGCCGATCAGATTGTTCAGCACAGAGGGCATGCTGCCTATTGCCTCAGACATCAAACCTTAATCAATGTTTCGACCTTCGGCATCATCCCAGCAAGCCATTTACATTAGCTGTAGATGAACATCACATCTGAGTACATGTGAGTGTTTTGGCAGTGTCTAAGTACTGCCACTAGGAGGGACAATGCAAAGGGTCGATGGTTGTTGAGCTCGGAAGTGTCATGCAGCACGGGCCATGGGTGGGATGGAATTACTCGTTATGTATATTTATTCACGCAAAAAGGTGTCAGCCATGTTCAAAGAACGTGGCTGGGTTCACTTATCCTTGTGAAAGAAAGGTGTCGAGAGTGTCCCAAAATGGAATGGGTAGTGAGTAAAGATTCCGACACTTTGTATTTGACTTGCATGACAGTGTCGTCTATACTTTTTAGTTGGTTACCAGGACAGCTCGACAGATCTTGAAGTTGAACATTTTGTTTTGGAGTTGAACAATGAGATGGCAAGGGAGGCGAAGGCGAAACATCAGCGAATCGAGGCTGAAGTGGGGCCTTCTACTTCAAAGGCAGTAGGGAGGCTTTGACTTTGAATGAGGACAATGGTGAGTGATCTTTTTCTTGCATTGAACAGTATTGACTTTCCTTTAGAGCATATGTGCACCAAATGTCAGGAGCGCAATGCAAAGGGTCTTCACAAGGAAGGGAAACTTATCATTTGCATTTGGGCTGAAAAGCCTATGCGCGAGGACATCTGCACTGAATGCCAGTGTTGAAGGGAGAAGTGTTCTTTCCAGGCCTTGTAGAGGAAAAAAAAAAGGCAAGAAGACTTCGGCGAACGATTTTGCCGAGTTCAAAGACGAGATCACAGAGGAGTTGGTTGGAATTCGAGAGGAGATTGAAGTGTTAAGAATTGATATGAAACAGGAGATGAAGAAGATGAGGACTGAAATAATGCAGGGGTTGTTAGGGAGGTGAGCGTTCGAAATAAGATAAGCTCAAGAACAGCTTGAATGGCTTTAATGTCAAAGGGATGTAGAAAGGGATCCAATGGAAGATGAAGAGATTAGAATGATGGAAGGAAAAAGTTCTGTTGAAATATAGATAGTTTTCTTGAATGTAATTGGTGTTTTGAAATGTAGATAAGTGTCTTTTGAAATCGTAAGTAAAATGGGTGAATAAGAGATATAACTTGTCTATAGGCCCTGGTTTGTTAGGGTATCGAAGATGAAACTCAGCAATGAGTTCATCGGCGGTGATATCATTGGCCCATGAATACTCTTCATCGGTACCTTCGTATCCCAGCCATCAGACATAGTATCAGAGTGGAACTCGCCAATATTGTTTGTTGATCTTGGAGTCTAGAATATCACTTCATAGTGTTCTTCACCTTCAATTTCAACAGGTAGTGGTGGATCTTGAACCACCTCTTGCCCCTTTAGAAAGCCTTTTCAACTGGTTGTAACCAGTTTTAAAAAAGCCTCCCAGACTGGTTGTAACCATGTCAGGTAGCAAGGCATTTTCATGCATACAACCACACCAAATGCCTATTTTCTTATACGGATTTGGACACAGAATCTATATAGATGTCCTGCAATGGCAGGTGGGCAGGTGATGCACCCGCCTTTGTTTGTCATTGTTGACCAGTCAACAAAACTGAATTTGGGGCATTTGGTGGCTGTTCCAATGCTGTTGCTCCCTCTGTAGCAGCACTATTAACATTAAAACAGTATTTGATAAATATATGTAATGTACAAATGATGCTATATAGGCCTACATAGGTGGATTCAATAATAAATCATGGATAAATACAGATGAAATTGTTCTGTAAAATGTTTCGATGGTTGGAAGTAGGGTATTGGTTAGTCAGCAATGGATGCTTTGGTGGAGGGTTAGCATGGCAGATTTACCGCTGGAGCAGCTCCGCAGTGCTCAGTGAATTCAGGGCTGGGTGGATTCAGTATGGTGACGTGGCAATCAGCATCAAATGTGACAGCAGCTGTGGGTCAATGAATAAGTGATGAGCAGAAGAATTCGAGGCTGGGTCAATTCAGGGTTGCGTATATTTGAGAGGTGGTGGCGAATGCAGTGACAACGTGAGGGATTCGACAGCGATTGGTTGGGAATTCAGCATGGAAGTGGTGGAGGATGGGTGGATTCATCATTGGGCATTTTAGAGGGTTTTGGCATTGGTTGGGTGAGGGAGAGGATGGGCAGATTCATCATTGGGCTGATGAGGGATGCAGCAGTGTCAGTTTGATGGGGGTTCAGCAGCAGCTTGGGGAGGGATGCAGCAGTTGCATTGGGTTGCGACATGGCGATTCAGGTTGCATCTGCAAGTCCAAGATGACTGAGTGAGGGTGAGAACATGGGTAGAAAGAAGTGAGTATCCTTACAGTCCATTCTTGAGGTACGCCAATGGCAGTGTACGGTTCAACTCAACTCCGAGACACGTAGCCAGTGTAACGAGCTGCAGCAGCGATTGGTAACAGTGCAGAAAAAAGACAACATTGAACACACATTGTAACCTTTGCTCTGGAAGAGTCTGATGGCATATGGAATGGAGGCAGTGTGTTATGATTTCCACCCTTTAGCGCCCAACCTTATCAGACACCCAACCACATGCCTTATCAGAACCCTGTTCATTTCACATTCATATCACCCTATCTTTCATTTCCCTTATCCAATGTCTTTAATTAAAAAGCTTCTGATAGCTTATCGGGGAACACGAGACAGAGATAACTTATCTTTTTCCCTTCATATCTTTCCCCTCTAACCTTATTTCCTTACACCCCAGATAGCTACTCAGTATTTAAGCTAGTAGCTAGTTGATGTATTCTTTAGTTTTGGTATTATAAGTTTCACCGAGTCTTTGAGTGGCCTGATAAGCTCTCATTTTGCTCGTCACCTTACAAAATACCAAAACTCACCTCTTTCACCTCACTCATCTCGGTTGACAACTTCGCCTACATCTTACTTCTCACCTGGTGCATTGCCATCTGCAACCTCGTTTTCGACATCACTTGCCACCGACTTCGTCGACGCCGTCGCATTAACCGACGCTTACACGTATGACACCAACGTCACACCAAAACAACTCACCTGTAAAACTCCTTTCGTCTTACTTGGTAGTACCGTTGGCTAGCGGGAAGTTCCCAATAAAGACAGACAGTAGTAAGCAAGCGAGAAAACCAACCTTGAATTGCTAATCGCCTTCAGTGCCGTACGACACAGAAATCGAGAGGCAACAAAAGATCCAAAATAATCAAATACTTCGAAATTATCATCACAGCCAAGTCACCTCCAACTTCACACCATATCTAGCAATCTACAACCGAGTCAACAAAGTAATTGAAAGATTCTCAACCCCATTTGACTACACACCCGGAATCATTAGCCGGATCTACTACACTCACATCTTTACACAGGACTGGATTAGTCGAAGAAAGACGTACGAAAGTGTCGCCACTGAGACTGAGCCAGAGATCAAAGAATACAAAGATAGCAGCACCAACACTAACCCGATAGACTACACCGCTCACATTCCTCTAGCGACTTTCATAAGTCTTAAGAAACGGTTCGACGACATCAACCGAGGAAGGTGGGGACATCTTTACGAAGATACTGGGATCAGCACAGACAACAACAACACAGACAAAGGAATCAATACGGACATAAGCTTTGGGTTCGACACTGCAGCGTGGTCAGAACCATATCAATCAGAAGAAGGCAAACTCCTCATGGCGGAGTTAGAAACATTCAATCACATCAGCACCACGAAGACGCCAGCACGGCGCAACAAACGCAAACGACAATCAGACAAGGAAACGCCCTGGCGTTCTCCCAGATTCAGACGAGAGTAGCAAAGCAAGCACGGTTGGAAGATTGGTTTATAACCACTTGCCGACGATTTAGCCCGCCCAATAAAGACTATTTGAAAATTTGGGGTGTTCTCAGAGCAGCTCTTGAAAAAGAGTCACACTATATTCACTCAGCAGACCTATTGTGGACGCTAGACATCTTAACCAACGACGAAAGAGATTTCTTCGACGAAATCCAAGAACAAGAACTAATTGAACAAACAGATCCCATCACTGTTGAAGAGACCCTAAGGTCTCTATACGATCTCATCAAACAACACGACGCCCGCCACGTCTATACCCAGCACGTCCACACCCATCAGAATAACGTGAGACCGAGTAATAGTCTCAGCTCCGCTTGACTTAACCAGATACATTAATCACATATACGGGCCCAACCACTTTGTAACCCACGTACAAGTCGACGGATCGTACCACGTCTATCGCAACGTATACATTGGATACATCCCAGAAATCAAATACGACTCAAACAGAAAAACGTTCGAACCAAAAGACGTCATCATTACGACGGACTTTCTCGAAGAAGCAGTAGAAGAATATCAATTCCTCGACACTTGGACAGAAGATCCCGAAGACCATTCGAAGAAACCTTTTCCACTCCACCCGAATCACCAGAACCAGAAACCCCTCGAGTTTGAACTCAGGAGTTACCAAAAATCAAAGAAGAATCTGAAGAACCTTACATATCAACTCCCCAACACCGAACCTTACAACCAACCAAGTCATCACTACGCACAGTTCACTTTAGAACATGACCGACATTGACACACCAATGCCATCAATGTCGGGAAAGGCCCCGGAAAAAATGGTATACACCATAGAACCACCATACTATTACCCAGATAGTTACAATCATACAGACTCACGCATCATACGACAATTAGGATACTACGCGTCATGAAGGATGGAAGGAGATTACTACGTCCGCGTCCTTGGAAAATCACTTGAAGGAGCCAAGTACGAAATCCACAGAGATAGAAAAGAATACTCTCTGGTCGGAGAAATAGTACAACTATTCGAGTCAACCACAGGAATAATGGGCACCATATTAGCAGAACCAGCAACTGGAGGGAACACCGTCATCATAGCACCAGACGGCATTCCAAAAAACAAACCAACCGAACAAGTGACACCTACGCCAACAGTAACAATGACGACCAGTTCTAAAATCAAAATCGCTAGACCACCGAGGTTTACAGGCGACAAAAAGAACTGGGAAGGATTCATCTTAGCAGTCGACACCTACCTCATGGCCTACGTGGATGAATTCAAAGATGACGAAAGAAAGATATGGTTTGTCATATCATATCTCGGCACGGAAGACGGATCGCCATGCGTCGCATCAGATTGGCTCTGAAACTGGAAAGAATCACATTCATACAACAGCACTCTCGTGGCAAATGACTTTAAAAAGTTTATCACAGATCTTAAAGAAGCCTTCGAAGATCCAAACTTAAAAGTCAATGCCGCTAACGAACTTCGAAACCTCAGACAGGGAAGAGACACCCTGACTGAATACTTCACCAAATTTGAACTAAAAGCCGCCACTGCAGGATATCGACAGTTAGACGCTGTCCTTATCGATCTCCTTAAAAGCCAAGTACGACCTGATATGACCCAAGATACGTGCAGAATTATACAGAGGAGGAATACCGATTCCCACCAAATACGCCGAAATGAAACAAAAACTGTATAACATCGAGATGGCGCTCGAAGAAGAAAAATCGAGATCAAATGCCTTTCACACTGGAGCACCAATCCCACCTCGACAAAACACATACACACCACCACAACGACACAATACGACCTCCTCAGATAACACCACAGCACACACTTACGGAGGACAAGGTCAACCAATGGACCTCGAAGCAGGACGAACAAAACGACTGCTTGAATGCCGACACTGCAAAAAGATGGGACGTCACCTCTCTTGAGATTGCAGAGGGGAATGCCCAGATTGTCATAGCAAACACCCAGGTCGATATTGTCATCTCAGACCACCTCCAAAACGACCTTTTACTACTCGCACATTGGATTTTATCGATTTCACTAACCTCACAGACGAAGAAAAGGAACAGCTGAGAAAAGCTGCGGGTTTTCAGATGGGAGCGAAGTAGACGCAACTTCGTTGTCCCCCGGTCAGGACTCTTATGCACACATTTCTTGTCAAACATGCCCCGAGGCATTGTATAATAGGAATACATCTTTTTCATGTGCAAAAGAGTCCAGCGTCAAAACGGAAACAGACACTAAATGGAAGACAACGATCGAAGAAGTCGAAGATGAAGAATCTACTTCCTCGGGTCACTTTCAGGAACAACCACGGTCAGAACAGAAGAAACCTGAACCTTTCTCATCGTTATGGGTTCTATCAAGACTACGAGAACTAGCCGCTGAAGCAGGAATAGGAACACTAAAACAGTGGGTACACGACCAAAAACAACGAGAAGTAAACAAACATCTCGTTAAACAACTGCTAAATATTCCCACCAACGAAGCTTTAGATTGGCTAGAAGATCTCCACGAACCTAAACGATTTATCTTCAGAATCACGAAGACAGATCAGGAGCTAAACGTCCAAATAGAACTCCAAGATCTAGAAAAAGGAACCAGATACCAAACACAAGCACTTCTTGATAGTGGCTGTACAGGCAGCTGCATCAGTCAACGATTTGCAGAAGAAAAGAAGTTATCCCTACACAAATGGGAGCATCCAATCTCTGCATATAACACAGATGGAACGGAAAACAACAATGGAAAGATCACACACTACGCCGAAATAAAAATGATCATAGAAGGACACTCCGAAATCCGAAAGTTCGCAGTCACCAACCTGAGACGATCGGATGTGTTCCTAGGACACGAGTGGTTAAACTTCCACAACCCAGAAGTAGACTGGACCACCGGATCATTACACTTCACTAGATGTCCCACAGCCTGCAGGCACACAGAACCAGAACCAGAGAATGTAGAAGAAGGAGATAGGATTTGGATGAAGTACCCAAAACCATCTCGTAACGTCAGAAGGAACAAAGCCTTCATGCGAGCTCATCAGTCCATCGCCAACGCACTAGCAGAAGAGTTTGAGAAAAACAAAAAGACAGATCCTACACCGGAACAATATAAAGGGTTCGAAGAAGTCTTCGAGAAGACCGAGTTCGACACCCTCCCACCAAACTGACCTTGGGACCATGCTATAGAATTGAAACCAGGATCAGAACCAACGGGATGCAAAGTGTACCCTCTGAACCTGGATGAACAAAAGGAACTCGACACATTCCTTGAAGAACATCTAAAAACAGGACACATCCAACCCTCTAAATCTCCCATGGCTTCACCCTTCTTCTTCATCAAGAAAAAAGATGGAAAACTGAGGCCAGTACAAGATTATCGCAAACTCAATGACATGACTATCAAAAACCGATATCCTCTCCCCCTCATCCAAGAGCTGGTAAACAAACTAAAAGGCACCAAGTGTTTCACAAAGCTCGATGTGAGGTGGGGATACAACAACGTACGAATCAAAGAAGGAGACGAATGGAAGGCAGCCTTCCTAACCAATAGAGGACTATTCGAACCTCTAGTAATGTTCTTCGGACTCACAAATTCACCCGCCACGTTCCAAACAATGATGAACGAACTGTTATGAGACCTGATCAATACTGGGAAGGTCCTCGTATACATCGATGACATACTCATCTTCACCAACAACCTAGAAGAACATCGCAAACTCGTTCGTCAGGTTCTATCCATATTAAGCACCAACAAACTTTATCTAAAACCAGAAAAATGCGAATTCGAAAAACAACAAATAGAATTCTTAGGATTAATCGTTTCAGAAGGCAAAGTCGAGATGGACCCAATCAAAGTCAATGGCATTTGAAAATGGCCAATTCCTAACAACAAAAAGGAGCTACAACAGTTTCTAGGCTTTTGCAATTTCTACAGAAGGTTCGTCAAAGACTACAGCAAAATCGCAAAGCCTATGACACAGCTAACCGGAAACGACACATGGAAATGGGAAGCAGAACAACAAACGGCCTTCGACATGCTAAAAGAAACCATCACGACAGCACCCTGCCTTCGCATACCAGAAGATGAAGGACAGTTTAGAATAGAAGCAGACGCATCCGAAGGAGCAATCGGTGCAGTAATCTCTCAACGAATAGAAAACAAATGGCACCCGGTCGCTTTCTATTCCAAAGCACTTTCACCAACACAACGAAATTACGAGATCTACGACAAAGAGATGCTCGCCATCATGGAAGCGCTAACAGAATGGAGACACCTAGTACTAGGAGCCAGACAAACCTTCGAAATATGGACAGATCATCAGAATTTACAATATTTCCGACAACCCCAGAAACTTAATTGACGACAAGCCCGTTGGGTCACAGAGCTGGCTGACTACGACTACACGCTACACCACAAACCAGGCAAACAGAATCAACAAGCGGACATATTATACAGAAGACCAGACCATGACATGGGACACACAGACAATGAAAATGTCGTGGTGTTAACACCTATGACCTTCAGAGCACTAGAAGCAGTCATAATTCATGACCCACCAGAATACCTACCAGAGCTAAAGGATCCATTGCGAAAATTAGATCCTTCCGCCAGACAAGCTTTAGAAGGCAAAGACAGAAAGTGGAAAGAATCAGAGGAACTAATCTTCTACGACAATCGGATATACGTGCCCAAAAACCACAAACTACGCGAACGAATCATCCGAGACCACCACGATAATCCGTTAGCTGGACACCCAGGGAGATACAAAACCCAGGAACTTATCCAGCGAAACTATTGGTGGCCTCAAATGCAAAAAATGATTCGTCAATACGTTGATGGTTGCATCAAATGCCAAGAAGATAAGATTGATCGACAACCGTTACACGCCCCTCTCAATCCTCACGACATCCCCAAACAGCCATGGCGAAAAGTCACGGCAGACATGATCGGACCCCTCCCTGAATCCAACAGCTTCAATGCAATTGAAGTATTCACCGACACCTACAGCCACCGCATACATGTCGAACCCACACACATAGAACTTAGCGCAGAAGGATTTGCCAATCTCGTACGAGATAGAGTAATCCGATATCACGGTCTTCCAGAAATCCTGATCTCGGATCGAGGACCCCAGACAGTAGCCAAAGCATGGGACCAGATATGCAAACAACTCGGTATCAAACGACATTTATCCACAGGTTATCACCCGGAAACAGACGGCCAAACAGAAAGGGCAAACCAAGAAGTAGAAGCATACCTTCGCCTATTCGTCAATTACCTACAAGACAATTGGAGCGAATGGTGTGCCATCATGGAATTCAGTTATAATAATCGAGTTCATTCCATGACGAAACAATCACCCTTCTTCACCGATCACGGTTATCACCCTTACACCAGAACAGAACTACAAAGAGATCAAGTGCCTTCAGCCACGGAATGGGTTAAAAGACTCTCTAACGCACGACAAGAAGTGGAAGCTGCCCTAGCCCTAGCCAAAGAGGCTATGAAACAACAGTTCGACAAACACTGTTCTGCGTCAAGAGACTACAAACCCGGAGACTTAGTCTGGCTAGAAGGGACAAACATCAAAACCCAACGACCGGCCAAAAAATTGGATCATTTGCGACATGGACCCTTTACAATCACAGAAAAAGTGGGACAAGCGGCGTATAGACTCAAACTACCACAAAACCCCACTTGGCGAAGGAAACATGACGTCTTTAATGAAAAATTACTCAAACCTTTCATCAAACCCTCCTTCGACATACAACCCAATGAACCGCCACCACCACCAGATCTAGTCAAAGGAGAAGAAGAATTTGAAGTAGAAGCCGTTGTGGACAGTCGCAAAAAGGGTCGCTACATTGAATACTTGGTCAAATGGAAAGGGTTTTCCAATGCCGAAAACTCCTGGGAACCTTGTGGAAACGTCCGACACACCGAAGAAGAAGTGGAAAACTTCCACAAAATACACCCTCACAAGCTGAAACCAACATCTTTCAATCGAGGAATCGTTATTACCTCTAATCGAACCATCCTCGATTCCTTTAAACCTATGTTCAAATTCACAACACCATCATGGAGACCATGATCTTAAAAGGGGGGTAATGTTACGATTTCCACCCTTTAGCGCCCAACCTTATCAGACGCCCAACCACATGCCTTATCAGAACCCTGTTCATTTCACATTCATATCACCCTATCTTTCATTTCCCTTATCCAATGTCTTTAATTAAAAAGCTTCTGATAGCTTATCGCAGAACACGAGACAGAGATAACTTATCTTTTTCCCTTCGTATCTTTCCCCTCTAACCTTATTTCCTTACACCCCAGATAGCTACTCAGTATTTAAGCTAGTAGCTAGTCGATGTATTCTTTAGTTTTGGTATTATAAGTTTCACCGAGTCTTTGAGTGGCCTGATAAGCTCTCATTTTGCTCGTCGCCTTACACAGTGTTGGTGAGAAGCAGGGGATTCATTGTCAGTTGCTTTGCAAATGGTAGTACTTTCGTAGAGAGACAAGGGAGACGACAGTGCTAATGGTAGTTAGATGGGCATTCAGGTTTTTCGAAGTAGCGAGCAGTGGTGACGGTAACATGGGTGATGTTCGGAAGATTCACAGGCGTTGTGGAGACCGAAATATGGTTGGCCACTAGGAAAACTAATTGAAGAGATTAGAACACTTACATATGAGGGGGACTATTCCC
>QLOY01001984.1:0-23785 GCA_003313965.1 Megacollybia marginata
CACGCCGGGCTCTTGGGTGACAATCAACTTCAATGGTGAAAACTCATTGTTTCCGTCCTTTGGCTCATTGTTGGAATAGGCACTGCAACTACATTCAGGGGTGAATTAAGTGGTAACTCCTCAGCTGTTGCCTTCTACTCGCTCGATGGAGGAACAGCAATTTCATTTGATATTTTTGGGCCTGATGAGTCTATAACGTACACACAACAGGACCTATTCTCAATTCCAAGCATGTCCACTGGAACTCACTCCTTGATCGTAACATACAATGGAACAACGGGTGAACCGCCATTGACAGTTGATTATCTATTGGTTACCTCCCTGACCACTGCTCAACAAGCTGCACTTCGCTCTCCACCAACCTCGTTGTTATCATCTACATTCACGTCTGCGTGAGTCTTTCTACTTTTTGAAACGAGATACTGAGCATTTCAGCAGCACTGCATCTTCTTCCTCCCCCCAAGCAACTACTAGGAAGGTGAATACAGGAACTATTATAGGAACCGCGTTGGGTTGCATACTAGCCCTCATTGTTGTCAGCTTCATAGTAACAATTCAATGGCGAAGACGAAGACAGGCTATTTTAAAACCTGAAACTACCGTCTCTCCATTTGTTGCCCCTGACGATCATCGGGCCACTGCTCCTAAGGATACACGAACCTCCTCGATGCTTGCCCAGAGCCAACAAGCACCTCACCAAAACCACCTGACAATGATGGATCCAGAGCAGCATTCAATAGTGCAGGAGCGTAACCACCAGCATGCCGGGGCGGCTCACCTTCAGCAGTCCCCAACGTTTCATACTGATAGCGGCGTTCGGTTCATCGATTCAAATGGAGAAGTTCCGCCATGCTATACACGAAGGTGATGAGTTCTCTTTACAGTACTTATATCCAATGTCGAATTCTGTAAAGTAGTGACTGAATTTTAATTTGCATCTCAAAAAATGCAGTAGCGGACCAAGGGAGGCACCGGGCCGAGAATCCCGTACCCAACCCATTGAGACAACCAAAAACCCGAACTGAGCAGCGTCGCGGTTTTGGTAGGCGTACAGTTGACGTGGGAATCGTGTGGATCAAAATCGTGATAGGAGATACCTACATGATCGTATGCGAAAGAGTTCAGCTGTATGCAGGAAGCAATGCCAGTATGCAGAGATCGAACCAAGGCGAAGACCAGGCTAGCAAGCGACGACCTCTTGTGCAAGTGCAAAAGAGATGGCAAGGGGATTCCGGACCGGTAACTCGGAAATACTGTACCATTTCGAGCAGTTCGGCAGGTCACGCGTCACACTCAAAATAGTTTGCCGAAATTTCATGGTGGTTACAGGTCACATAGGGATCTGCCGGATAGTCCAGATAAGGTGGTCACAATATGCTCCATTACAACAGTAGTAACTTTATAAATGTGGTCGATTGTCTGCACTGCTTTCCAAACCGTCGTCAGCGCATTAGCTCACAATCATTCTATTTTTGTTTGGCTGCATTGACACGTGTGATCGCACCGGGTTTGTTTCCGTTCTCTTGCTCCCATTGTGCACAAACACTACCTGTTCACATCTTGTAGTTGTGCATTTTCACTCTGAAATAGTTATGCTGTAATGCTATTGAGCTGCCGAAATTTTAGGCAGGTCACAGGTTGCAAGCCCATCTGCCGGACACTCCAGTTTGGACAACGTGTCACAGGTCACAGTGGCTGCCGAACTGCTCGAAATGGTACAGTAGGGCGGTTGGTTGAGCTCGGAGGGCCTTTTTATCTTACAATAATCGCCGGAATCCCCTTGAGAGATGGCAATTCGAACTTGGAACTCAATGAGAACTCGTGCAGGGATCGGCGATGCCTCTGCCACTCCTGCTGTTGATGCCGGGAATATAACTGAGAAGACTGAAGCAGGCTTTGAAGGAGCTCCGATGTATATACTACCGAACCAACAACACCTCAATCAGCGAATTCATCCTTCCGTTTTTGGTACCTATCCTCGGCGACTCCTCGCAGTGTTACGTTCTACCGCATTTCTCCTGATCACGTCTCTTACACTACAATATGTCACGGTAGTAGATGAAGTGGAGTATATCGTATTATGCATACCCGGCAGGTCAAGTTTTGCGAAAGAAGGAAAATTGGCGTCAATCGAACATTACGTACAACCAGAGTTAATCTCCTTTCCACAGGTCTGTCTTCATCGCAAATCTGAACAAAACTGATGGCAACAGATAATTTGCAGACAATAGGATATTACGCCGGCTCACGAATCAGACACAAGCGATATGATCAATACGGTGATACCTCAGACCAAGTTGTTCGAACAAATAGCCGGTTGATGTCCGACGTCAGACAGATGCCAAGATTCTCTAGTCGGCAGTTGCCAGACTGAAATCACTGATCAACGACTGGGACTCAACGAGGCACTTGGATGAAGACTTCAAGGCAAATTTGGACTCGGCACTAGTAGATACTGGAGACTATTTATGAAAGACACGTCTTCAAGTACCTTCGTTAACTCAGGCTTGGACAACTGTGAAGATCCATCTCTGATTCTCTGCAGCATTCGTCGGTTCGATGAGGACCTAAGCCAGGTTTCTGTTAGGAACATAGACAATTGCAGAAAGTTACTGACCTGGTCGTTAGTTTGGGCAGTCCACACCAAGCCAGAACTATTCTCTTTGATACTGTATTCAGCGTCAGAAACTCCTTGCCCTAATGTCATCAATGAACTGACAAGAATTGGTCACTAGCATAATCGTATGCTGAGATACTGTAACTGGTAGCCGTGGTTGAGCCAGAGACGGGTTCATCCTAAAGTGACCATCAACAGGTGCGTACCATGTATGTTTACCCGCAACCCACCTTTACAGCCTTCGCATTGGATGCATATGCAGGTGCAGCACTGGGTGCAGGCAAGATGCTCAGATTGTAAAGCCCCGAGGAGAAGTGGACAGTAATCTGAGAGACAAGTCATGAACAGATCTGCACGTGAATACACCACAACAAACCTTCTGTGTCGAAGGAAGGGTCTGATTCTGAGGCCTAGGGGCCATGACGAAGTTGCCGGTCGGATTTGCATTCTGCAGCTGGACCAACTTGCCGTTGGACGCAGAGGTGACGATGTAGGTTCCGTTAGGAATAAGCTGTACCATGATAGGGATTGTAGCTGCAGTCCACAGCCATTCTGGTGTACTTATATATCATCTGAAGGTGGCAATGTCAACAGAAGTAAACAACAATTGTCACGATTAACTGTCATACTACCCGGAAGGAACTCACAGGTGTTGAATTCCAGCTAGTGGTTTCTGTTACATGCTTGTTGTCAGGCATGGAACATGTATGACAGGCTCAATGGTGTGTAATGACATGTATTGAAAGACTTCGACCAGGGATCTGTAACACCGGTCAGGGAAAATAATCTGTGAAAGGTCCTAGCAATCCTTTATTCATCGGTGCAAGAGTGGATCTGATACTCTCATAAATGAGCTCAATTGGTTTTGCTGCAGTGGACGAAATGATGTATAAGTATCGATAAGGGATCGATCATCTTAGTCAACATCACAATCACTTTTAGCATTTGAGTCGATGATTTGACAAGTGGCAAAGCCTGTGGTCGGCATCTATGTTAGTATTCGTCTGTGCGCCCAAAAAAGAAGATCACGGATCTTAGTAGCCGGCCGGTATCAATAATCCGCTTAGTCATGATGGCTCATGTCATTTAACAAGTGCCATGTCACTGAACGTTTGAGATGTACGTGATCGGAATTATTTAGTGTGTGTAGCTGGCCGGTAACTTTTATCGCCTGAGACCTGATAGAGGAACATATCTACGCAAGGGCCCATCCCCAAGAGGCGAAGTTCCATGCAGATGTCAAAGCAGATGGAGCAGGAATGAAGAACAAAGGGAAAACCTTACGGATTTAGTTTTATCTGCATTCCAAGGAGCTTACCTATTTTCTTACTGGTAATTTGGATGTCCGACTCAGTAATACAAACCCTTCTGAAGTTTCCCTCTTTCTGTGTTCATGCTATCTCAACAATACTAACTTGTCGTGATTGCCAGAAGCGCTTTTGCTACAATTTGCCAACCCTATGCATCTCAGGCTCCATCAAGTGAGCACTAGTGACCTTGCCATATCATCGTCAAATCATCGTCGATCAATATCCAAGCTCAGCACAACAGGAGGTGGAGGAAGTAAAGACAGCAAGTACGATAACCCGACATTTCTTGGAAGAATCCTATTCAACATTTATCTACTCCTGAGGTCGACTGACTCGACGCTTCCTCTCCCTGTAGTCTTGGGTCTGCCTTCACAATCTTCTGATACGCACGAACGCCCAGCGTGGGCGTTCAACGTTCAACGTTCAACGTTCAACTCTTGCTCCAGAGTTTTCCTTCTATCCTCCTACTTTGCCCTGTTCGTGATCTTACCCAAAGGCTCACGCTGACTGCAAGGTGTGATGCACGATGTAGTACGCGAAATGCCATTCGACTGTGTTTACTGGAAGATATAACTCTCCTAACCCGATAAACCCCGCACAACTGTCTGAGCCTCTCGATTCTAGTAAGCTGATTTTTCGGAAACAACTTTCTGATGAGCACTCAGCCTCCTTAAGTTTAAGTACTACTATCTTCCTCTGATATGTCCCCTGCATCTCAGAGCTCATATACTCGATTTTACCGATCACCTTTGCACACTGGCATGTACACTTCTCCCCACAACTATGCATCCTCATTCGAGCTCCCCTGTCTTCCGCGCTTCTCTATCGAAAGTATTCGCTGCAAGCTGCACTCTGAAGTTTACGCTGCATGTGAGCGCATGTGAGCTTTCACCGTGACGTCTCTAACGAGAATATCGAGAGTGTAGCGACCGACATGAGGGGACGCGGTCTAGCCCCGGAAGACCGGCTAGACACCGGCATCCAGTTGCTTGCCGATTTGGCGTTCTTACCAAATTTAAAGGGATATCTCGAATGTAGCGAAGCCGCAATCCGCCAGATAAGAGAGCTAGGGCCCGGTTGTTATTGTACCTGAATGACTGCAGGGACGAGGTTGTGACAGCGTCCTTGTTCTAAGATAGGCTTTGGCGGGGGTAATTTAACCACGATCTCTGCCCGATGATTTTCGCAGTTCCTTTGTATAAGGTAGGGCTATGGTCTATAGCCATCTCCAATTAGAGAAGAATATCCGGTCTCGTCGGCAATCTCACAGGCAGGACGAATCGTGAGGACAGGCAGAATGGCGTTAACTACTTTTTGAGGAATATTCAGGAACCGCTTTACCAGGGTATGAACACCATTGCACAAGCTCAGCCTATTCAGAATAGCTCAAGTCTCTAATCAAGTCGCGCTACAAGCTCTAAATAGGCTCCAAACCTTTTTCATCAAAACACGGCCGGATTAAATTGCTAGATCCAGATTACGGCTCCTGGGATTCAAACAATCTTGATCTCTTTGCACTTAGTCCGATAACTGCTAAGCCAGTTATGGCTAACCGCCTTACTTGTTCTTCCAGAGTAAAGATCACTTCAAGTTCTGTAAACGGTGATCATCAATGTCTGTCTACTGTCGGCATTTGGTCGAGCCCCATTCCCTCCTCTCTTTCGCCTTACTTCAGAACGTTCTCACTGTCAATACCGCTTCTGAATAAGCACAATTTTTTTACCTACAGACTCTTCTAGACAAGTCGAACTGTTGAACATGGTAACCTCACGCTTACTGTTGAAGGTTAGTAAGACTCACAATAAAATAAAACAGTAAAACCAGAATAGAAGGCGAGAATTTAGACATAGAATTCTTGAAGCTGTGTTTCAAGCTGTTGGAAAAGAATAGCAAATCTGGGAGAGACATGTGAATCACTGCCTTGGGAACAGTCGACTAATCAGGGACCGTACTCAAGTTGAGTACGGTATCGATAATCGACCCGTTGGGACAATCTTTCCCTGAATCCGGTGACTGAGTGATTTCACTGGTTTGCGAATCATTCACAATGTTCGGGCAAGTCATGAGTTTTTGAGGTCTAGATATCAACTCATGATTAATGATACTCTTGC
The DNA here is from genome assembly GCA_003313965.1 of Megacollybia marginata. NCBI lineage: Eukaryota > Fungi > Basidiomycota > Agaricomycetes > Agaricales > Porotheleaceae > Megacollybia > Megacollybia marginata. The sequence goes on from QLOY01001984.1 coordinate 6,039, forward strand.
ACCAGTGACTGAGCATGTATGACAGACTCGATGACATGTTGTATGACATGTATTGAAGGACTTCGACCGGGGGTCTGTAACTCCGGTCAACTAGAGCGGCGGTCAAGTTTGTCAGGGAAAGTCAATCTGAAATAGTTCCTAGCAATCGTTTATATTCACAAGGGTGGGTCTGATGCTCTCACAAGTGAGCTCAATTTGGTTTGCCACAGTGGACGGAGGGATAAGTATAAGTATTGATAAGTGATCGATCACCTACATCCCGGATGTCCGGAAATCTACTAAGTCATACACACGAGCCTGTCAACATGCTCCGTGCCTGAAAGCAAGCGTGTAATGGAAGACATTGGATGGAATGTAATAGCTCCTTCCGGTAGCATGTAAAACTTGACAGTTAATCACGACAACTTTTATTTACTTCTGTTGACATTGCCACCTTCAGGTATAAGTACACCAGAATGGCTGTGGACTGCAGCTACAATCCCTATCATGGCACAGCTTATTCCTAACGGAACCTACATCATCACCTCTGTGTCCAATGGCAAGTTGATCGAGCTACAGAATGCAAGTCCGACCGGCAACTTCATCATGGTCTCTAAGCCACAGAACCAGACCCTTCCTTTGACACAGAAGGTTTGCTGTGGTGTATTCATGTGCAGAGCTGTTCACGACCTGTCCTTCAGATTACTGTCCAGTTTGCCTCGGGACTTTACACTCTGAGCATCTTGCCTCAAGCCTGTGCTGCGCCTGCATATGCATCCAACACGAATGTTGTAGAGGTGGGTTGCGGGTAGATACACATGTGTGCATTTGTTAATGGTCAGCTTAGAACCAACCCATCGCTGGCTCAGCCACGCCTACCAGCTACCGTATCTCAGCATACAATTATGCTAGTGACCAATTTTTGTCAGTTCATCAATGGCAATAGGGCAGAGAATTTCTGATGCCAAATACAGGATTCAAGCTAATGGTACCAACTTGGTGTGGACTGTTGCAAATGATGATAAGGTAAGAAACTTTCTGCAATTGTCTATGTTCCTAATGGGAAACCTGGTGATAGGTCCTCATCAACATGCTGAATGCTGCAGACACCCAGAGATGGATCTTCACCGTTGTCCAACCCTGAGTTAACACGAAGCTGCTTGAAGACGGGTCTTTCATAAGTAGTCTCCAGGTTCTAGTGTCGAGTCTACATGTTCCTTAAACTTGAAGTCTTCTGAATTGAGTCCGAGTGAAAACTGCGCTGATCAGTGAGTGACTCATTGCCAGCTAGTGCCGACTCTGTCTGACGTCGAACATCAACCCGTTGTCTGTCCGAATAACATGTCATTCCTTTACGAGTCCTATTTATAGGATCGTTGTTTTACCGAGGCAGCTTGGCTGGCAAGCGCCCATTAAGCGCCCAATCAAAATGTAGGGTTTCACCGATTATCAACCGAGTCCATCAGGCTGATGGAACCCCGGACACTCCCTTGCACGCAAGGGTTAAGGGCCTGTATACCACCTGCTAGTCCTTTCTTTGCTTCTCATATCTGTTTCTAGGTTCCAAGTTTATAATAATCATATAGTGTATTAAGTTAAATAATATCTGATTCACTGTGTACATCTTCATATTCATCTTCTCTGATTATGGTCCTGCTGCTATTAATGTGTTGTTCCCATCCATTTCTACTCTCTATCCACCACTTGCTGTCCCTGTCAGTGTGGAATACCAAAGTAAGTCTTGCCCCTTTGTAGTGCATGTTGAAATGTGTGATTTTGGCTGAAGGAAACATCAGAATGTCCCCTCTACTCACTGTGAAGCGTAGTCCTGGCTCGAACAGAATCAAGTCCCCACCTTCCCAATCGCCAAGGAACAGTAGCACACACATGTTTTGAGCATCGAGCTGGTCACAATGTGCTTTGGTACATGCTCGGAAGTTCAGTACGAAACCCCCAAAGGGTGCAACACCGGCTTGGTGACGAAACGGGAGCGATTCTGTGTATGACGACAGGTATTTGTACTCTTCGGGTAGATGTTGTCTCATCTGTCTTGTGTTAGCATGCTGTGTATGTGGCCTGTTGTTATTCACCTCAACACTAATAGCTTCTGTCATGTCCTCTAGCATTTCACATATCACCTTGTATTCGTCTTTGAATGTACTGAGTTCTTTCGATGGGTATGGTGTTCTCTGGTGGTGGTTCACTTTTCCCTTCACGTTCTTCCTCAGTTCGTTCGGGTGAATATTGGGTGGAGCCCCATCACCCTTCAGACTGTTATTGTGTATCATGCACTGTGATATATATGTGCTTACTGATTCTCTGTATCTATTGTAAGCTTCTTGAAAATGCTGCACGAGAAACTTGTATTGCTTTCCGTATTTGCTTTTTCCTTCCATCTCTTCATGGGGGTACATCATTTTGATTTTGATTTCTGCCTGGAGGATTGCATTTTGTAATCGATCTCGAACGCTGGTCATGAGAAAGGCGAGTGTTCAATCGTCTTTGCCTGTTATTTTAATGTTATTCCTGTATTGCATATGGCACTCTTTTTGGATGCGTGTTGTCGGCTTACCCGTTTGCGATGTCTGTCATGACTCGAACATAGGTGCTGTCGTCATGGTGTCTTCCTTTGTCGTCGTACATCTTGTCTGTCTGAGTAAAACATGAGTAATATTCAAATTCTTGCATTGAACTACCTGTGTCTGCAGTTCCTGTATTGTACTGGCAAGTACTGCTTCTTCCGCTTTTCTTCTCTGAGCATCTGTCCATTTCTGACATTTTGCTGTGTCCGTTGGATATGGTGCAGGTTTGGTGTTGATGTCGAATGTGGTGGTTATGGTCACTGTTTGTGATCGGTAGTCAGTCGCTTCAAGCCTTTTTGTGAGTGGTCTTGATGGTACGATTGGAACTTCTTGAATACAGTCCCAGTGTTCTGTACGTCGCTCCTTGGGTAGATAGAAACTGTGGAGTCAGTGTTTGGGTCACACGAATAGTAGTACTCACTTTGTTCGTATGAGGAGCATACTCTCGTCCATCTTGTATATATCTTCTATGGGAAATCGGGTTGTGTCCGTTCCTGTTGGCAAATGGGCTCTGATTGCTTCGTTTAGAGCCTGATCTTCTCGCAGTTGTTTGATTGTCAGCAAAATGGTTGAGTGCAATAGTGTTTTGAAGTTTTGGTCTGTATGTTGTTATCATGATATGTGCTTTCAGTATAAGGGTGACTTCTCGTACCTCTAGGGTTCCTTAGTTCGTTTGTGGCCTTCATTATAGATGTGATGTCCGTTTCCTGAAAGTGTTCGTATTCGTTTATTGCGATTAGGATGAGTAGGATGTAGAACGTTCCTGTGAACGTTACATTAGTAACTTTGCGTACCTTCTCTCTCTGCTCTTACCACCAACTGTGATTGCTGCTGCCTTGTGACCTTTTGCTTCGTAGGAGTACAGCATCTGTTTTGATATGTTCAGTTTTTTTATGATCTCGGATCTGCTTCCTCTTCTCTCTCTGTGCCTGTGGACTGTTGACGTTCATCCTTGTACAGCTGTATAGACATACCTGCTTGTTTGGAGCGCAAAATTCAGGTAGGATAACGCGGACCAGAATTGGTTTATCCCAGTTGATTTATCGATTTTATAGCATTGTAATCCTGCTAGCATCAACTCCAGATCTGCATCTCGCTTGCAGTCCTCTATTTCCTCCTTTGTAAGCAGTATGGAAGGTGTTTGATTCTCTTTGATCTGCGTGACTAGGTATGCGAGTTTATCTTGGTTCTTCTTGGTGTTAATGTTACACATTCTGGCCAGAAGACGTTGTGACGATCGGTCCAATGGTGGAGCACATTTTGGGTCATGTATCCACATACTCCTGTTGAGGTTGTTACAACACATATAAGTGGCTATCGACATACTTGGGTACTTCGTCTTCTATTTGGTGCGTTGCTACTTCTTCGCGGGCAGGTTTTCCTGTGTCGTTTCGCCTGTTTTTGGTCGCTTTACGAGGTATGGTAGCTATCGTGTCATGTTTTCTTTTGCGAGTGCCTTGGTTTGCTGTGACTAAGTTCTGTTCTGTCTGGGGCCTGTGTCTCGTTCTCGCGGTTGTCGTTGATTGACTTCGTGTTATCCGCTGCTTGTGGTTTTCATTTGTATGCTTTTTTGGATCTGCACGATGTTAGTTTCCAAACCTAGGTAAGTTGGGCTTAACTTGTGTCAACTCTCTCATCTTTCTTCGATTCGACGGTCTTGTCTCCTGCCTGGTCGTCCGTCCCTTCATCATCTTCTACAGTTAGCCCCTCTGCATTGTCCAGTTCGAAAGGATCGACCCATTCACCACTATCGTCTGCTGTCGCCAGTTGACAGCTGTCTTCCTGGTTTGTGTTGGTTGCAACGCCCGACTGCATATCGATCTGAGTGTCCAAGTATGCGTCTTGTAGGATTTCCACCAATGCCTTGATATTGTCGTTGCAGCTCGTCAGGGGTGACAATGTATCTATCGTTTGGCGCAATAGTTCCTGCGGTAGCAATATGGTTATATAGTCTCCTGCTTGTAAGTTTTCTGCTTGTTAGTTGACTATCATACTTACCAGACATTTTGTATTGGGAATTACCACCAGTCACGCCTCCTGGTGACCGTGTGTCGCTCCTCGTCCCTATTCTGTTGTTCTGGATTTGTCCTGGTGTCTGCGTCTCTGTGCATAAGGTGCAGAAGTCTTTGATTGACAGTCTGTTAAGTATCAAATAGAAGACTTATCTGAGCTGCGTATATGTACGTACCTTGTCATTGACGCATGGTATCTCTCCTTGTCTCTGGTCTCAGCTGTTCAGTCTGGCTCGGTTATGCTCTATTCGTAAGTGACTGTCTTTAGATGCCGGTTGGTTAGAGAGTCCGTACTTACGAATTGTTTTTATGATGCCTTATTCGTTGCTCAGGCCTTGTTTATGTTGTCAAAGGCTATCGGGATCGCATCAAGTCCGTCTTTTCAGTTTAGTCTACTCTGAAATATTGAGATAACCAGTCGTTCAAGCGAAACTTACGGTCAGTGAACCTTGTGGCGTATTTCTTGAGAGCGAACCTCGTTGGCAGCAGTGACTTGTTGTCGATTCTGCTGTTGAGAGTGGCAACCAGTTGGTCTAATTCCACTCGGAGGCTGACTGCATGTCAATTGCCTCTGATAGAAGTTGGAGGAGGAGTGTAGTTGTGACTTGGTGGTGACCAGTGAGTCGAAGTCAGATTACTAGACAATGTTTGGTTCCATGTTTGGTTCCTCTTTTGTGCTCCTCTGCTCCTGCTACTCGTAACCTGGTAAGTTCGTTTCCTTTCTATCCTCTCTAACTTCTATTGTATAGAATGACGCCCCATCTGTCCCTCGATTCTTGAGAGTTTAATGATCTTGTTACTCTTGCAAGCGTTATTGACATTTCGTCTTCGCCGCAAGCAAAGTTGACGTTTCGTTGTTGCTTTTCGATATCTCGTTCGTCTGTGGGTTTCCATACCGTGTTCGCTTCTACTATCACACTCAGCTGCTCCTGCTACTCGTGGCCCTGTAGGTTCGTACGCTCCTTGCATTCTCTCTCTCTAACTTCTCTAGCCTAGAATGCTGCTTTTCGCTTGGCCTTCGATTTTCGAGAGCTTAACGATCTTGTTACTCTCGCTGGCGTTGTTGATGTTTCGTTCTCGCCACAAGCAAATTTGATGTATTGTCGTTGCTTTTGGATACCTCGTCTGCCTGTGGATTGCCATCCCGACCCTCTTCCATGTCTCTCCTCTTTCGATATATCCCGAACATGCCTCGTTTTGTCGACTGGGACAATCTTCGCCCCGCTGATCTGGTGCGAGAGCCAGAGATTCTTTTGCATAAGTCTTTGGGTTCACCTCTTGCCCCTCTAAAAAGCCTTTCAAACTGGATATAACCAGTTATAAAAAAGCCTGCCAGACTGGATCTAACCACAGCCAGGCAACAGGCATTTTGGTGCATCTAACCATGCCAGATGCCTACTATATAGCTATGGGAGCTATACAATGTTGAATACAATGTATAGCAAATGCATAGGTAGGACTGTATGGCAGGCCCATCAGTAATTAAAAATAGTAATCAACGCGCCCCCCACCCGCCTTTGTTTGCTGGTATTTACAAATCAACAAAACTGCCGGTTGGGCTGTCACTGCCCTGCTTGGGCACTCAACCAATTATAAAAGGGTTCAATTAGATTACTAGTTCAATGTAAATAAATTTCATCCAAAAAATACATTAAATTGTACATAAATGGCTGGATTCATTGACGGCAGGCAGATGCATATAAACTGTGAATTTGGTGGTTGGGCGGTGGATTGGGTGGTGGATTTAGTCGAAGATTCAGTGGTGGATTTGGTCATGGTTTTGGCAGTGAATTTGGTGGAGGATTTGGTCGTGGTTTTGGCAGTGGATTTGGGGGGAGAACAGTGTTGTGTTTTGTGGCAAGAACGGCTTCGTGTTTTGTGGGGGGAATGGCTTCGTGTTTTGTGGGTGGTTCGTCATCCGTTTGGGGTTCTGTTGTCTGTTTGGTGGAGGTTCTGTTGTCCATTTGGTGGTGGTTCCGTCGCCTGTTTGGTGGTGGTTCCATCGTCTGTTTGGTATGAGGGTTGGTTTGGGGGAGTAATGGTCAGTTATTCCATCGTCTGTTTGGTTGGCCCAGACGGGTGTTAGTTTGGCGGAGAATTGGTGTTGGTTTGGTGTGGAGTAGACAGGTTTTTGAGGTGGGGTGATTAGCGTTGGTTTGGGAGGCGTGTGTTGGTTTGGCAGGGGAGTTGGGTGTTGGTTTTGTGAAACAGAAGAAGATGGTGACGGTGTGGCAGGTTTCCAGAAGTAGCTGGGAAAGATGGGTAGGGAAGTACACCACATTGGTAACACGGTGATGTTAGTTTGGGAACAGAATTGGTGGGCACCTGGTGGATTGAGTTCACTAATGTGGTCAGGGGAGGCAGGAGAACGGAGCCGACAATTCGGGCAAACAGCATTGATTTGGAAGGAGACAGACGGTGTTGGTTTGTAGCGGCGGGATTCGGTTGATACAGATGCTGGTGATGACAGATGGATGATTGGATAGACCTTAACACAGTAAGCAAAAGGTTTAAATCAAAACGAACACTTACCTTCCTAGATTATCATAGACATTTCCAAGCCAGAAGCGCTATGTCCGCATAATGAATGTAACCATAAGTTTCCAGCCGCTTTGTTTGTTGATTGAGCGGTGGCGGCAGTAGGAGGGTAATGGTAAACAGAGGGGCTTGGCTGCTAGCTGGCAAATGCAATGATGTCGGTAAAAATGAAGAGGGAGACTAAGCAGGGTTGAGGGTTGAATTGGAACCCGGACCCGAAGCTTTGGGTGGTTCGGTGGTTTCATCTACTGCAGTGTGCGCTGGTCTCTTAATGAATAAAGTGAACACATACCGGGGCTGCAAGCTGTGGATGCACACAGCTCAGTTCGGCTGATATAGTGGTATAGCATCGGAACCAGATTCCGATGCTTCGGGATTTTTGTTGGCATTATTAGTGAATTAGGATCGCTGGTGAATAAATGACACAGCAGGGATGCAAGTGGTTAGTGTGTGACGTGCAGGAAGTAGTGCTGCAGTGCATAGTGTTGAGCGTTGGTGTATAGGATGGTGGTTATCGTCATGTAGATGTTTGACGCCCGATAGACGCCCGATGTTTTCACTCGACAAAAACTCCACCGAAGGCTCTGTATATATCCTCAAAGAAAAAGGACAGCGAGAGATAGTAGAATACATACACTGCTTGAGATTTGGATGGGAATTTGGGGTGTTGTAAAGCCAAGGGGGTGATGGTTGAGAGGATGGTTCGCATTTCTGTAAACATGACTGAGGATGGCATACAGCCGAACCAACTCTCGGAAACTGTCCAAGAGGTATTAAGAAAGATATGTATGTAAATTGGATGAACTCCGTGGTACTGTTGAGAAGATAATCATTCCAAATGATCGCATGATGGTCTTTTTAGGCCTTTTCACTCGAAAAAAACTCTCATCCTTCACCTACAGAAGGAATGAGGCTTAGTGGTTGCAACCGAATGGTTGTGTACTTACCTGTAATGAGTTAGATAGCCAGGTTTAACCGGACATAATTTGAGCAAGAAGATCTCGCCCAGTTACTAGTTCAGCAACTCGTTAACATGAACCCGGAATACTCACATCTTGACCAAAATTGGTTTGCTATTTAAATCGTTAAAATGGTTGTATATAGTGAACAGTTCAGGTGTATGTTGACAAAACTGCCATCCAAGCTGCCGGTAGCAATGTGGAAGGTTTGAAGCTCAAGCGCCCTGTGCGCTTGTCACATTTTTGGCTGATGGGAATTCAGGCACAATGGCTGTGCAGCAAGGCACCATGCGCTGAACCGTCATCTTGTCATTGTCTATGCCCACTAATGCTCACCCATACTTCTTTACAGCTGTTCAAAGCCACCGATCAGGTAAGTGTTTATTCTACTCCAGTAGTTCCTGGTCCCATACTTCTGCTAAAGTTCAAATTATTCTCTATGGATCGGCACATTGATATGCTGGCTGAGCCTCTTTGGCACTAGCTACGCAAGCACTGTAAGTATGTTCCCTCCCCCAAACTTGTACTTATTCAAAAAGGTTCACGAACTAGTCATCCTCTAAGGTGTTCTCTATGCCATCAGCAGATGTACGTGTTTCAGCCCTCTGATAATCAGTAAACCAACCCCTCTTAGCTCTAGTTTACTCGCCTTGTATCTCCTACCTCCCAGAATGGTTCATCCACCGTCATGGTCTCTCAAACGGAGTCATCTTCGCAGGTACAGCCGCCAGAGGTCTCGTCATCCCTTTGGCCCTGCCGCGCCTTATCTTCGCATTTGGTACAGCAAAGTCCTTGCATATACTATTCATCTTCCTACTTTGTGTGCTGGTCCCCCTCTTACCATTCATCAAAGGCCGTCTTCCGTAGCAACAAGTGGATTGGGAATGGATTGTTCTGGGTGTTGGTTGCTACGAATACGTTGCAGGGATTTGCATATTTTGTTCCCTAATGCTGCCCTCACATTGGCTATGCTCAATGGTATGTGGCCTCTGCCCATGATCCATATTTTGTGCATTAACCCCCTCACTTCAATCCTCCCAACCAACCTGGATACACTAATCTTGTGCTAACCCTGACAAGCCGTTGCCACATCAGTCGTTGCCACTTACCCTACCTCGATGCAATTTGTATTACCCTCCATGCCCCCCATATTTCAAACCCCAACCTCGCCCGATGCCATGTCACATGTTGACCTACCTCAACTTGAACAGAATTTGTTTTACCCTCCATACCATAGTATCGATTCTGCATTCACATTTTTGTTTCCGTATGTATATAATTTGTGGAGCCTAGGTACTCTGTGTATGAATGCGTTGAATGCAATTCCACATTAGTAGTCACTGAATTTAGAGCTGACTCGAGTGGCTGATGTTCCGCAATGAGGCTGTTGCATCCAATCTAGCAAAGCAAATCCAACCATTTGATGCACTTGAATTCATTATTGCAAATATACCCAGCTGAGAAGTATCTAGAACCCAAACAGCTACAAGCCCAATAGTGAGCCCAACAGCGGCCCAGGCAGGCAGCAACCATGTTATTTACTAGTGTTTATGCAGCTGCTATCAAGCCACACTGCTATCCTGCTTTTGTTGGTGCAGAAAGGCTTTTTCCAGTGGTTATAACCAGCTCGAAAAGCCTTTTTTTTGAAGGGCATGATCTGCTTTGTTTACTACTGTTTATCATGCCAGATATGGCTGCCCGACCCATTATCCTAATGGGGAGCCTACCCGCCCTGCCTGCAATCGATGATTAAGCATTTTGGCAGGGAATGGTTATAACCATGTGGGAGGCTTTTTTCTCCATGGTTATAACCAGGCGGAAAAGCCTTTTTTTTAGGGCATGGCCTGTTGGGTTAGCATTCTTGTTGCGTGTATGGTTACGTCTTTTTACTTATACTTGAACAGCTCTCGCCTGCAGCTCTTTCGATGGCAGATACGGACAGGTCGTTGACGACGGTCGTCATTTTGTGTACACTGTCAACGCTGCTTGGCTTCCATCTCCTCCTCTGCAAAATTCAGAGATACAGCTTAGACGTAATTGTTGATTTGGTCGCGACGATCCTGTTCTGTGGCCCCAGCCTTTCGCCGAGACACTCCCTCATTACGCCGTCATACGACACCCTCCTACAGATCCAGCAGACACCAGTTCAGTATGGTGGTGGCTCCCTGAAAGTCAGCATATCATTTTTTCGTCTTTGCATTGTCTGGGTTTGCTGCGCGCAGATCTCACTCGCTCTTACTTGTCCTCTATTCAAGCCCTACGCAGTTGGGTTGATACTTATCGCGAGCGGCAGTTGCGTGCTGGCTGTGAACCCAACCCCGCTCTGTCTCTCTATATTGTCTCCGTCGAAAACAATTACCAGCAGCTGCTGGTTTTAGAGGCTTCCTTCTGTCAGATTTGTTTGTGTCTTGTCGAAATGCAGAATGCATATCATTTTGCTGTTGCTGCTCTGGATTGGTTGGAAGTGTATGTCCCCCAGTATAATGGACAGACGCCATTGGTATTGAAGGTCGCAGACGTAGTTGGTACCTTTGTCTATGACATCAAGCAGGCGAGTCGTCTGGCTCAATGCGGAATCCCTGTATGGATTGTCTGGGGCTTTGCAGATGTCAGGTGAACTCGCATAGATGAACTTCTTCCTGTCTCAGACCGTAGAAACAACTCCTGTGCCTGGCACATCAGTAATTTTTCGCGGTCCGTCTGGTATTGAATCGTTACAGTGTATGGTTAAATACTATGCACGTTCTCTTGCTGGTACCAACCCTTTTGTCCCGTCTGCACCATTGCCGTCATCTTCTGCACGTCCTTCCTCTATATTGAGACCTCTTCCCTCCAAATCTTCTTGTGATCTTTGTCGTTCTAAGCCTTGTAAGTCACCGAGTTTATTGATTCTGTAAGTTTACCTGTTTGAAGATGCTATAAAACACAATAAGGCCAGTGGCCGAGACAAGTTTGCGGAACCTACTAGTCCGTTTTGGCCTCCCACTTCACATGTATGGTCTGAGGCTTTATCTTTGGTCGAGCGGACCTATCCTCCCCCGTCAAACAATCTTCCTCATGGTTATGCCTTCCCTGATGCCGCTTTATTCATTGGTGTTAAGACACCAGATAAAACTTTTGCTTATCTTCATCAGTGGCTAGCACACCGGTCGGCTTTGATTTTCAGATTCATCCCTCATGACAGTGATGCTTCTCCATTGTCCAGGGATCACTGGCGTTCTTTTCTTTCCAATTCCATTGATCAGGTTCACACTAAGGATTGGCGGAAAGAAAAAAAGGGTTATATGCGAGGTATACTGGGTAATGCGGTCAAAGGTTTTGGTGGTGCATCTGAGGAGGTACAATCGGATATTTGGTTCAAGGGGATGAATGTGAGTGCGGAAGGACCGATATCCGTGGATGTGGCTCAGGAGGTTCTGTGGGAGATATCAGAGTTAAACTTTCATGTGGAGCTGTCCACTCTTGATCACTATGCGTTGGCTCTTCCCTTTGACAGCCGCCGCTCTTCTGTCCTCTGATGTTTTGCATCCTGTCCTGGTAATCTTTATGCCATCAAGTTTGAAGAGGCCTCTGCAGGACTGAGTGCCTTGGATATCCGTCAACGCACCCCTTATTTTCTGCACTTGTACAGTCTGATGAAAGATTGGAAAGGCAATGAACAGGCTGGTCCTGCATTGGGCAAAGATATCGGCATGTGCACAGACGGTGAACTCGGGGATTTTGAGAGGAGAGTTGCAAGGTACTATACACAGACATATTATGATTATTTTGGTAGAGCATGTACATTACCACGTCATCCTCATTAACGGTGGGGTTTCTTGGGTATATATCGTCTTGCAATAGAGGGATGCGACTTGGATGGGGGCTGTTGTTGTGATCAGAAACGCCAAGTGTTCCTGTGTTGCAGGTCGGTCTTTCCTTATTTCGTATTCCACTAGACTCAAATAGGATATTCTGAGCTCATCGTTTGTCTCCTTGTGAGACAAACAACGACGAGACTGTTTACTATTATTGACCTATGCCTCAGAGAAGCAGACAACGCGCTAGCCGCTCTTGGCAGTTCAGTGAGTATTCTTGTTGTGTTCTTTGCTCTCTCAGATGTTTCAGGTAGCATTTTGAGCGTCTATCGATCAAAAGGAGGCCTTATGGTAGAAATTGAGGTTGGTGCCCATTTTATTCGATTCTTGACTTATCTTATTCTGGTAGTGGTTGGGTGTTGACGGTAATGGGAATGCCTGGCCTCCCAGTTTCCATCCTCTTGACAATGTGTCCGAGGTGGATATTCCACGAATCCTTAAGGATCTTGAGGATGACTTGGGAGATCTGACTGAAATAGGAGAGAGTGAGCAAGATGCAGCCGTTACTTCTGAAGCTATGCAAGGTGTGTATTCTAATTTGTATAAGCCACTTGTTCCTAATTGTTCATAACTTGTAGACCGTCAACAGGAATTTGCCAGTACTTTGGTGATGGATACCTAACTATGACTATGTTTAAGGACTAATGCAGACATGCTTTACGCCTTGTCATCTTCCTACTGGCTCCTGTTATTTCACTCTTCATCCTCTTCGTATATGGCTCTTGATCTTTTACGTGTCAATGGTTGGTTCTTGCCAGTATGAGAATCTTTTTTTTTTTAATAAAGTGCAAGCTTACCATATCTATGATGTGTTCGATGTCCACCAATAGAACTTTCCTTACAACTAGACTCATCCTCCATCTGCTGTTACTAGAAGGCCAGGCTATCACGGAGACCTGGGCTTCTATGAAGTGACCTGTTCTCAAGGCAACAATATCCAAGGGCCTTGAACTGACAAAATTGAGTGTTTAGTTGGCTAGTATGGTAAGAGCGTACCTATATTTTTTCTCCCTGTTGTCCTTCGTCTCCTTTTCGTATCTCTCAAAGCATTCCACCTCATTGTCTTCAGTATAATGCCAGAATCTACCCATCACTTTACGCAAATGACCATAGGGATCCATTGTGTCTGTTACTGGAAGGGAAGTGAATATTCCTTTATCCTTCACATTTGTTACATAGCAATTGGAAAGGTCTATGGCAGGGTGGCCACTGGAGGTATAACTTGGCGTCCATTTATTGAGCTTGCCCTCAGGTAATGCTTTCTCCATACGATCTTGAATTTTCTGCAGACATTTTATTGTTTTGTTGAAAGCAGGACAACCCAAGCCTGTTAGCTGAATCCTTTGGAATTGATGACATATTTCTTTCTCAGAGCTGTCTTTTTTGTCAGTAAAGTCTTTGTTATACGGGTATTCTTACAATTCATTAATGATAGGAGCTGTCTGTTTATTGCCAATAATGCCTGAAATGCGAAGCTGAACTTCATGCAGGTCACCACTATCTTGCTGAATTGTCATTCTAAAGCTGAGAGGGAATGGATATTTAGTAAAGGCCACTTTTTGCCAATCTGCTTTCTACCGTAAACAGAGAGTAAGCACTGGCAATGTTAATGCCCCTTCATAAAACTCACTTTGTAGAATTTCAAAGCTTGAAGCATGCTATCTCCTTTGTTGGATCTCTCGATAATGTTGTTTTCAACGTATTGAACTATAAAAGCGATAAGTCAGAAATTAATGCGTTCTAAAAGGGATTTGCCAGGATCTTCAGGGTTCATCTTTTCTGCGACAACAGACTGTTCTAAATGTCTTTCTTCAGATTTTGGAGATGGTTGAGATTGTCTTTCAGTAGCTGAATGTTCCGGATGGCTATGGGCATCCATCTTGAAATAAGATCTTTTTTTTTTGGGATATTAACAGATACAGGTAAAAAGTTCAGGCCTGTGCTTGCCATATGGTTATGCAACCCTTTCTACGTATCTATGGGAGCATATGCATAGTAAACTCCATATAGGAAATCCGATATTGTTGATATTGGCCTAGGCTAGTGAATCGGCTAGTGAATCTGTTTTGGATTGCTCCTTGTGTGGTCTTTCTCTGGAGACCCACATGTTGTATTTCTTGGCTTGTCAGATCTAGGATTTGCCCTAGCTTTTATAAGGCTGTACCATGCTGTTTGCCGCATCCTTTCTTTCCTTCTGCCTCTCTATATCTCACTTTTACTGGGTACTTTGTTCTTCAAATCTTGATATGCCTGGTCCTGCTAGAGGTACTGGGAAGAAGGCTGCTACACCTCGGCGCAAACCTGTTAAATCTCCCTATATTGTTCCTGACAGTGAGGAAGATGATATTTCACCAGTACCAAGGTACATCCATCCAACCTCAACCTCTTAGCACATAACAATTTTATTTTCTCCTATATAGGACAACAGGACATGTCAGAACCCCCTCAGCCAAAGCACTTGAGGCGACTACTGACGTGTATACCAAGACACCAGTCAAAAGACCTGCAACCGTGAATGCTCCTTCAGCCAGGTATGTTCCCTTATCAGTCTCTTTTTTCCTGGCAAAATAGACCTTGCTGTCTTTGCTGTTTGCGACAGAATTGACATTGTCTCTGTCTGGTTGGAGTTGACTTTGTGTCACCGGCCTTTTTGTCTCTATTCTTTTGGGTTAACTATCTTACTTGTATTCTAGTCCAAAGAAAAAGAAAAAGATCCTGTAAGTTGTTTGTATATGCCAAAAATGTTTACGGTCTGATCTCTTCATATAGAAAGGAGATTGAGGTTACTGATGATGAACAAGATGATGTAGATGGCAATACCAATACCATTACATCTTCAATCAAAGCCCTTGATGATGATGGTGATGATCTGGATGGCTTTATAGTCTCTGATGGTCATCTTTCTGAAGGTGAACACAATTCTGAAGGAGATGAAGGAGTCATGACAGGGCCTTGCTGAATTGAATGACAATGATGACAAGTATGTATGCTTTGTGTGGCCCTAACCATTTACTTGGTCTCCTTAGCAATGAAGATCGGGTTATTGGTGTATATGATTCTGGTGTCAAGGTATTGGGCCATATTTTACAGTATTCATCTCATTACTCATCTCACTTTGCTTAGCAACTTGCTTCCTCTATTAAGCTCAGCTCTAAAAACAAAGGGTATGTTTGTTTTTTCTCGCATCTTAATTAATCCTGTATATTGTATAGGAAACAATGCAAGAGATCTGCTAGCATACTGTCAAACTCTGGAAGTGAAGAGTTATTGTTAGTTTTCTGCTCTTGTAACCTTATGCCTGACTCTGTATAGCATGGTAGCAACACCAAGTAAAACTCCTGCATCTCGAAGGACAGGTATTACACCTCAGCTAAAGAAGTGAGTTTTCCTCTTCTGGTTTGACTTGTCTGTTCTTGTACTCACATATATATACAGAGGAGTGAAATTATCGGAGTCTCCTGTTACACCTACTCCCAAGACCAAGAATATCATATCAGGATCTGATATTAAGGGCTCTCATGTTACACCTAAGGGAAACTCCTCTCAGAATACTTTTACCCCAAAGGGAAAATTCAATGCTAGTATTCCAAATGGTCTGGATTCTGAGTAAGCTTTTAGATGGCCTTATTTTTATTACTATCTGACTTCTCTTAGTTCAGATATAGAGTTTGTAGATGGCCCTCAAGCAGATGGAGGTCTTTACCTTGAAGATGTCACTCAGTTCAATTACTCTTTTTCTGTGGATACATCTTCTTGGGAACATGTGTTTATAGGAGAGGCTGTTGAAAAACTAGTGGATCCCCTTGTTCATACTTCTCAAATTCTTCAGGAATTGCCTCTTCTTCCAGAGTAAGCTCTTTTATCTTCTTATGTATTCTATTATGCCCTTTGTCTTTCTAGCTGTGGTAGCTTTGTGGATTTTGGAAACACAAAGCGTTATATCTGCAATTGGGGACGGTTCAAAAAATGGATGGATGCATACAACACAGATAATATCAATGATATGAAGTGTGTATTTCTTCTAACCTTTTTCTTCTTTGTTTTAACTGCTTGATCTTAGAATCATTCTTGATGTGATCAACTTTGTAAAAAGTCCACGGTTTGAGTTTATTAATCTCTCTCGTGTTCCTTTAGAGAGGTTGTCCTGGGTAAACTACAAACAGGAAAGAGTGCTGCATACTGTTACAAACAATAAGACCTCCAATGTTCCTGCAAAGTGCATTTCAGTGGGCATGGTTGGCACTGTTCATATGAGCCAGCCTTATCAGGTAGGCAAGGAAGGTTTTGCTAAGGTTAGACAACATTTGGGAATTCAACTTCTCAAGTTGGATGGTAGATGTCTGGAGATTGTGGTTTGTCACACTCTTGGCCAAGAATCTGTTCTTGTACCTGCAGACCCTTATAGTGAAGGGCAGAGGGAGGCATCTAGAGATGTGAAATCTTGTCTTGGCTTTGAAACTAAAGTGGGAGCAAGTAAGTAACAAGACTTTTCTCTCTGATAGGCTAACAAGTTTTCCTATAGAGGATTCTAAACCATCCTCAACTATTGGTAATAATCTATCTGGCAGGGTACTGGATGTTACAGACAGAAGTACGTATAGTTTCTTTCAGACTGACAATATTCTGACTCTCTTGAAGTTCCCATCTTTGATCTCAGAAACTACAATTTCTCTACTGAAGATGCTTTTGCCAAAATTGGTCTCAATTGTGGTATTCCCATGTGGCCCCATTATCAACCTCACAAAGGAAGCCTTGTGGTTGTGTGTTACACCTTGGGTGAATACATTAAAGACACCTATCGTAATGTCACTGTCAATTTCAATATCCTTTGGGTAGGCATACTTAAAGGAGACATTGCCAGAGACAAGTAAGTTCAAACCCATTTTATAGTATTATCCATTGTCTAAGTGTCTTTTTTAGATGACTTTAGAATATAAAATAGCTCATATATAGGCTGAATATACTTTTGATTGATCTTACTATGAGATGTTGCTTGATAAGACAATAATCATGTGATATATTATAAATAATGTAGCAATGGATCATATGATCTTAAGCTTCTTGCTTTCTACTATCATCATGAAAATTTCTGCTCTTTTATGGGCTGCTATGGGCATACATCTATCTGTGACCTTGAATGTAATCATTCGTCATACTTGGTTTCAATACCAGTATGCAATTACTGTGCAGCATAGTTTAATAGACTTGAGCTGTGTTGACTTGCTATATTCCTATAGTGCTTTGCCTTACAGATTTGCTGCCTGCTGAACTACAAGATTTGTCTGCTAATGATTTGAGTGATTTGTCTGTTGATAACCTGCTGTTGCCTTATAGCTCTTGCTATATTCTAGGTGCTATTAAGCTCTATATCTTATTTGCTCAAAGAGTACAAGCTTCTTGTCCTCTAGGTTGGAACATCTATACTATATATGTTATTCATAAACATTGATTATATTGCTATTGCAAAGATGGAGAGCATTCATAATCAATTTAGAAGATGTGACTTTGCTGCTTTGTATAGGAAGACTTCATGTCTATATAATATATATGTATCTCAAAGTGTTGCTAGAATAACTCATCTATATCTATATGAACTGTATAAAACTATAATAACAAGACATAAAAGAAAATATAGACCTACAGCATTGCAAAAACCTGCTATTTTCTCAACCTATGGTAGAAAAGCATGCCTTGGAGGTGGTATAGCAATTTTTCATGGTAAAGAGTTATATTCTCTAAAAATCTCTGCCTGTCAATTTCCCAGATCAGAGATTCAAATTTAGTCATATAGTAACTAGTGATGATAGTTCCTTTATCACT
>QLOY01001987.1:0-13954 GCA_003313965.1 Megacollybia marginata
CATCGCGTGCAAAGCAGAAAACATCTCCACTCGCAAATGAATCTTTCGTTCTACTCCAGGATAGTGTAATTCATTCACCATCCCAGTCGCCTTCCTCGCCGCGATCAAAGAAGGCACCGGTAAAGACAAGGAACAAGCTTTTGTCTCCGCAACCAGCCGAAATTGAATCCCCAAACCCATCTCCTCTTTCCCATCATCTGCGGTCTACAGCCCAACTGTTCACTTTACTTTCCTCACGCACTGAAATAGATCACCCCCTCTGTGCAGAGTGCACTCAGATCCTGCTTACTACTCTTAATAGACAACTTGAAGAGACAAAGAAGGAAAGAGACGGCTATATTGCCTTTGAGAAGGAGGTAAGAAAGGAGCGCGATCGCGAAGGTCAGGGTCTTTCAAAGGAGGAAGTGGAGAAGAAGATTGAGCGACTCAAGTCCGACGAAGCTTCGGTTATCCAGCAACTGAAAGACGGTGAGAGGGAGCGAGAACAACTGGATGAACAACTGCGATATCTAGAACAAGAGGAGAAGGCTCTTGAACTCGAAGAAGCGGAGTGAGTCATTAAACATCTCAGGATCGAGTCTGAACGTGGACCGCTGTAGGTTTTGGCGAGCTCACAATGACCACGTACTTGCAATGGATCAACAGGAGGCACGAATTGCCTCGTTGAGGGCCGCATACGCCGCAAATTCGGCAATACTAGACAAGCTAGAGTGTACCAATGTGTACAACGATGCTTTTTGCATCGGTCATGATGGCTCCTCGTTTGGCACTATTAACGGTTTAAGACTAGGCAGAATGCCTGGAACACTAGTTTGTTCCTTTCTAAACAGGGTCCAGAGGAAACTGACAGGTTTCAGGTAGAGTGGGCAGAAATTAATGCCGCCTGGGGCCAGACCCTTCTACTGCTTTACACCATTGGTCGCAAACTGGATTACACGTTTGAAAAGTAAAATTTGCCCTCTGCCCCTCTCTGCCTTATGACGTTCATTCGTTTTTTTAGCTACCGGTTGATTCCAATGGGATCCTTTTCGCGTATCGAGAAGACTACTGGAGACAAAGCGAGTTACGAGCTGTATGGCTCAGGCGACATTGCATTTGGCAGACTACTGCACAATCGACGGTTCGACCACGGAATGGCAGCTTTCGTGGACTGCTTGAAGCAGATTATGGATTACATCAAATCACAGGACCCGAGTGTCGAGTTTCCCTATCAGTCAGTCTTTCTTTCTTGCTCCATCTTCCTTACCAGTCAACATCCGACAGAATCGTAAAGGACAAGATAGGAGATGTATCAGTCAAGTTGCAATTCAACCAGGAGGAAGCATGGACACGAGCTCTTCGCCATGTTCTGCTAGCGCTGAAGATATGCCTAAAGTGGGCGACTAACGGTGCGAACGGTTGATATATAGTTTAGTTAGATGTTCAGGTTCGCAATGATGAGAGAAAGGAAGGTGTCCATTATGTCCTGCAGTATCACCGGAGCCTGCGCAAGCCAAGTATGGACGTCCTTGTGATTGCCACCATCGCAATATTACCAAGCAGATTCCGGCTAGACAACCATTTATCTCGTCATCAGACTCGAGTGTTCATAACTTATCTGCTTGCGCAATCCTTTTGCTGAACGACGAGCTTGATGGGTCTGTTATATCTTGGAACAGCGCTCACTTGGGACGAAGCAAAGAAATATGCTGATCACGTTAGGTACCACGGCATCACTCAATTTCTCCACACTTGGGACCGCGTCAAGGACAGGCACGGCGACGAACTACGATGGGGCGACGAGGTGCTGCCAATTTCATGAGCTACAGAGTATGCTGACTGGCCGTAGATCGAGTATATCGTCGTCTCGTTCGATGACGAGCACAAGAACGCTAAACTTTCTCTGCGCCAGACTGAAATTCTCGCGAAGCTCAACACTATTGTTAACGATATTAACTCAGATACCTCCAGCTCGTAAGTTTAGATCTAAGACAGACCGAAATAACACGGTTCAAGTATCGCTGTACCAACCTTTCATCCCGAATATGGCCGGTACATGTTGGAATCGACTCCTGGATCTCCTTATACTGGGTCCATCCCCGATCTACTCTCGGTAGAGAGCAATATGCGATACAGGTGAGTTACAATAATTCAACAGTCAACAGCCTACTTGATTCCACCGAAAGACGGACTTTGGCT
The DNA here is from genome assembly GCA_003313965.1 of Megacollybia marginata. Taxonomy (NCBI): domain Eukaryota; kingdom Fungi; phylum Basidiomycota; class Agaricomycetes; order Agaricales; family Porotheleaceae; genus Megacollybia; species Megacollybia marginata. Next base: position 2,179 of record QLOY01001987.1, read on the forward strand.
CGTCAACACCTCAAACCAAATGAAGTGCCAATGTCTTTCACCTCGTTCCCCCGCCTTGGTGCCCCAGGCCAATTTACGGAACCATACTTTTCTCCAGATAACGCCATTTCAAGTCACAGTCTCTTCTTACCCGAGGAAATAACCAATCCCCATGTACGGTTCCCGTAAGTCCATACTTACTTCAGCCCATCTGATTATCTGACACATTGATAGCACCCTCACGGCCAACATTAGACGTCGTAGGGGTTCTAAAGTGGCCATCAACCTCCCCCTCTTTTTTGATGATAACACACCGCGTCCATTCATAGACCCCACCATACCATGGGACCGATCAATTTATCCTGAAGATCCAGGTACGCAATGTTTTATTACAAAGCTGTGAACCCGTTCTCAAGTATCGTTTAGAAGCCAAAAATGGAGCTGCACTTCCTGACCATATCTATCTCGATGCTATGGGATTCGGAATGGGCTGTTGTTGCTTACAGTTGACTTTTCAGTCGTGCAACGTTTCCGAAGCGCGCCGCATGTATGATGGATTAATCCCTATTGGGCCTATACTAGTAAGCACTCATCTCTTTAGCCTTTAGGATATGTTCAATTCAGGCTTAGCTGGCTTTATCTGCGGCAAGTCCCATCTGGCGGGGCTACCTTGCTGATGTGGATTGTCGATGGAATGTGATAGCAGGAAGTGTCGACGATCGCACAGAAGAAGAACGTGGGTTAAAGGTAATACCTGATTGATTGATAAGCTGTTCAGGTTGACAATGGATATAGCCGCTCAAGAACGACCGGTTCAAGATCCCCAAGTCCCGATATGATAGTGTTGATCAGTATATTTCACCAGAATGGATCAATAGACCTGAGTACAACGATACCCATGTTCCATATGACCAGAAAATCTTTGACCGCCTCGTGGACCATGGTGAGTAAAATAGGTGGTCTGTGTTCTGACTCTAACGCCACCAAGGCATCGACAAGTTACTATCAAAGCACATTGCACATTTGTTCATCCGTGATCCCCTTGTGGTATTCTCCGAAACGATAGATCAGGACGATGCGACAAGCGGTGATCACTGGGAGGTAGGCAGATTCAGTTGATGTTACCGACGACGCATCATCATCGACCAGAACATCCAATCTACAAACTGGCAAACCCTTCGCTTCAAGCCACCCCCTCCCAAGTCCTCCATTGGATGGCGAGTGGAATTCCGAAGTATGGAAGTCCAAATAACGGATTTTGAGAACGCTGCATTTGCCGTTTTCGTCGTGCTACTCTCCAGAGCTATCCTCCTCTTCCAACTCAACTTCTACATCCCCATTTCCAAAGTGAGAAATGCTCCGCTGTTTTTTTTGAATCTTGGATCTGACACTATCTAGGTCGATGAGAACATGGGACGGGCGCAAGAAAGAGACGCCGTAGGACGACAAAGATTCTATTTCCGCAAGAACGTTCACATCCAAGGTAGTAAGCCTTCGAGCACCTGTTCATCGCCTTGTTCCACGCCATCTTCTCCTCTGCCGTGTGGGAAATCAAAGAAAGTAATGCAGAACTGTTTTTCCCCATTGCCAGAGCCAGAGAACGGGTTGACACTCGGACCGGTTGAGGAGGAGTATGAGGAGATGACTATAAATGAGATTATAAACGGAAAGGTGGGTCTGATCCTTTTGACGCGAGTTGCTGTGCTGATCGAGAGACAAGGGAGACTTTGAAGGTCTACTTGGTCTTGTTTATAATTATCTGGATACCTTAAACGTGGAGGAATCTGAGTTGGTAGAGATTCGACGCTACCTAGACTTGGTAAAGCGGCGTGCAAACGGTAAGTAAATTTCCCATTGGAATACCCACCTAGGGATTGATTTGCGTAGGCTCCTTAGTCACCTGCGCGACTTGGATGCGAAACTTTGTACGGTCTCACCCAGACTACAAGCACGACTCGGTGGTTAGCTCAGAGATTAACTATGATTTGATGGTTGCAGTGGATGAGATGTAAGCCTTTACCGTCGTCTCCCGGAGTTGGTCGTTCATTCTTTTAGTGAGCGTGGTGTTCGTAAAGCACCAGATTTATTGCCGGCAGACTATACAGGTGGAGCAGAGGACCAGGGATCCATTGGAAACTGAGCAACACGTAGAAATTATTTAGTCGTAGACGATCGGGGTAATAAACAAATACACACTGAACGATGGCCACCCTTAGGCTTCTCAGAACCGCAGCTCGTCGGTCTCCGTCTATAATCACCACTGCTCGACGTGGTTATGCAGAAGCAAGTGATAAAATAAAACTCTCGCTGGTTCTTCCCCACCAAGTACATTGAAATTGGCTTGCCTTCGAAATTTCTGACGTGTATTGTAGGCAATCTTCACCTCGACGGATGTTGTTCAGGTCAATGTTCCAGCTTCCTCTGGAGATATGGGTATATTAGCCAACCACGTACCCTCGATTGAATCTCTGCGACCTGGCGTTATTGAGGTTGTTGAATCGAGCGGGTCAAAAAAGTTTTTCGGTGCGTCTTGTTGGTTTCCTCGTCCTGATTATTGAGGATACATACTTAGCTGCTGGCGGATTCGCGACCGTTCACCCGAGCAATATACTCACTATCAATGTCGTTGAGGCCGCGCCATTGGACGCCTTCTCTCCGGAAGTCAGTCTGGCACATTTCGTTTTGTTTTTGCGTGTCTAACGCTCTACACAGCTCGTCAGAACCAACTTGCAAGAAGCCCAACGAGTAGCTGCAGGAAACGGCTCGGAGGAAGATTTGGCAGAGGCAAAGATCGAAGTTGAGGTGTATGAAGCACTTCAACATGCATTGGGATCCAATTAGAAAGTTCTTTACATTCCTCTAGACAACTAACTAGTGAAGCACTTTTCAAAATCCCCATTACCGTTGTTCCGCGCGTATCCCTGACTTTGAACAAAGTCGCTCAGTCGACACAGGCCGTCCTTGGTAGCTCCGCATGATCGGAGCGGTTGGAGGACGTCGTTGACAAGTATACGGATGTACTCTTCGTCTTTACCTTTACATGCCAGCTTTTCAACGACCATCCTCGAAGAAAAGGGAACGAGTCTCGAAGCCAACCAGGTTCTATTCTTATCTGGTTTGGTGGGATTGAGAGGCCGAGCTTGGGGGAACAACCCCATGGCAGAGAAAATGGCAATCATTTGATTGTCATGCGAAAAGTCTGCGTATATCGTCCGGTTTAAAGGGAATGTCTCGGGTGAGGCATCGAGGGTACGATTTGTCTGGGTTTCATCTTGAACAGGTTGTCCTGTAAGACGAGCCAACAGCTCGTTGATGTACCCTACACCTTGCACTGGACCGAGTTCTTGGCCGTAGCCTGTACCGTAATATTTATCGAGGTCGCCCGAGTACTCGTAATCCTTGAATTCGGCGGGAGTGAACCAGTCGCAGAATGGACTGGGTTTTTCTTTTGCGACAGTGTAGAATGGGCAGAGGGAGATAATACTTTGTGTGTCGGAGCTGGTGAGGTTAGCTCCGACTGCTGCTTTATTGAGACGCGCTGTGATTGCTGGCGTATAAATTTTCCTCCATCGTTTTTTTTGTGGGTCTGGGCTGCCTGCATTGGGACACATCGCGTCGTCGAGAGTGTCATTTAACTACATCACAGAGTCAGCTCGGAAGCGGGAGCCCGACAGGTTAGACTTGCAGTTTCATCAAGTATGACCGAAAGCACAGGGTGGAATCTGTGGTCACTGGCAACCGAAAACCCTGCTGTCCAGTTGGTGGCTGACAGGACTACACGGTCTGAGCTAGATGCACGGACGAACGGCAAATTGTCGTTTGTTACAAGATGGGTATACCTCTCGAATGCAACACGACCAGCTTCAAGAGACTGCTGTGCTCCGAAAGGCACGAGATCATCGTGACCCAAGTCGTAGGTAAAATTGGAGAGAAATGCGAAACGAGGGTCCGTGTATGTCTGCACTGTCTGCAGTTTTAGCAACGCAGCCAGGATATCTTGACTAGCGCCCTTGGTAGGAAATCGGGCACCATGCCTTTGCAGCTGGGGGATTTTTTTAAACATTATTTACAAATGAACGAAAGAGGCCTACAATGTTGACTTGCACAATATTGCATCTATCAGGTGGGTTCTGATAAGGCTCTGGGGCAAACCACGGAGAATACTGCGCCCAAGAATGAGAGAGATTCCGTTGTGATTCAAATGCAAGTCTAGGTCGACTGAGTGGCAGAAGCAAATACCACACCGCAGCGACAAACGAGAAGACGCCTAAAGCCATACGAGACACGTTCATGGCCCGAGCGCATAGTTATTGACAGAGTAAGTCACGTGCAGTAATATGCCGATCGACGCCGACGAGTCGATATTTCTCTCTGATCTTGTGCGTACTGGTGAGGCATCTAGGCTGCGGCGAAGAGGGGCACTGAGAATTGAGACTCCACGAAGGAAGGGCAGTGACGGAGAACACAAATTTGTGCTGTTTTGCGGGGTCGAGCTATGGCAGGAAACGAAGGCTTACATTCCATCTGTAATACCTTGGACAGAACCACAGTCTCGGCCTTCTCGCCGGTCGACTGGATGCGGGGCTGTAATTCATACGAAAGCAGCCCCGAATGCGAAGCTGGGTGTATGGACTGCAAAGACGCAAAGTTCAGACGCCGTCGTGCCGCTCGATCCGCTGTATTTCGACTGCGACTGCAAAACAATCAGAAGTTCGTGTGGCTGCATACGAGAAGGAGTGGGTTGTGCAGTTTGTGGAAATCCACTTGGCACACGATACAGACCATGTACTACAGCAGCGGACGGCCTCTTTATTTCTAGGTTTCGCAGCAATCCTCTGCCGACGAGGCCAAACGGTTCATGCTATTGGCGGCCAATCAGTCACTCCCCATTCATATACACTTTCTTCCCAACTGCAGTCACCTCAAGTCCGCCACATACCTTGACCTCAGTCCAAGAGGATCCCATACTTGACAGATTTATCACAGTCTCACCAACACCACTCGAGGTCGACGAGGAGCCCCAGCAATCCGGAGATCGTATATATTCACAACCAAACATCACCTTCGATCCAGACGGTGAACAACTCGAGTTTGATGACCCAAACAAGTCGAACGAGATGTTACCAGAGCGGTAGCACAGCACACTGTATTACTACTAGGCATATGGAATACACGCACACTAATGGACTCACTTGTACATCCTCGGATTAGGGAGCGGTGCCCTCGTCACAGTCGACGGCGCAATTGCATTCTTGTGCTTGGAATAAAACGCAAACAGTTCCGCAATCTGATTCTCCATCGTTTGGCGTTCCTGATACAGTCGCCCGACTTCTTCCGTCATTCCGTGAACCTCACGCTTCAACTCTTTCTTGAACTCCTCGACGTGGACTGCAGAGGTGAGTGCAAGTCGAACACGAACAGTCAAAGCCTTACCCTGCACATTGATCGCAGTCGCCTCCTTCATGGCCTCTACGAACCGCAGTCGTTCGCCACGAATCTCGTTCGACAACTCAGCCGCGACGGCTCTCAATAACTCCTCCTGTTCCTTCTTCTGACGCTCAATCAACCCAGCAATATTCCCAGTGTCGTTCGACTGTACCAAGTCTCTCAAATCCTTAACCACAGACGAGCCACCTCCATTCCCAACTCCAAGTTCATTACACAACCGGTCGACCGCACCCGAGATACCTTGAATCTGCGATGTGCCGTGATTCACAAACGTCTCAAGCCAGCTGTTAAGCTCGTTCAAATACCGCGCGCTGTCCGCTTGCTGTTGCAGTAAAAGCGTACGTGCGTTGCCGTCCGTTTTAAGGTGGCTAAGAATCTCCGAGATCTAGGCCAACTGTCAGCGAGATCCTGAGCTACCAACAAACATACCTGATTAGTGTCACCAGGAAGCCCACTCAGCTTTTGCTTGATATCACCCAGATCCGAATCCAAGATATCCCGTATACCCTCTAAAGTCTTCAGGACTCTGGTATTGTCCGAAGACGGCGCCGGTATGGCCTTCAGCTGCTGCTCAATCTTTGCACAAACACTCGTCACTCCGTGTACGCTCCCCTCCACTTTATCAACAGCACTCTGGATGTCCGAAAGCATTTTGAAATTCTCTTTCGGCAGTTTCTCGACCTCACGTTGCAACGAGCCAATCTGCTGGCCAAGGTGCGCTGTTTGATCGTGTTGCTTTGTCGCATGCGATTGGAAGAATTCAATTAGAGGACCAATGGAAGGTGGAGCTGAGTGATATGAATCGAGAATGGAATCGGTCGGAGATTTGGGACTTGGACTAGGAGGGCCTGAAGAACAGGTTTCTTCAATTTGTGAGAGACGTTGTCTTACCATAGACTTTTGGCCAAGATTCGCAATTGATGGGCTTTTGCTCGGGGAGGACAACGGCTCGGGTGAGAAACGTTTTGGAGTTGTATCCACGGATAGAGACGGGTTCGCAACCGAGAGGCTGTTGGTCGGAGAGGACAATGAAGACAGCAAATTAGGTGATGGACGTTTTGGAGTTACATCTACACAAAGAGACGCCTTGACCACCGGAGAACTAGGAGGAATGGGTGGCAAAGATCGTTCTGTGATTTTTGACTCTGTTGGTCGTTGATGAGATAATAATACTGCCTCCCTAACACGAAATAATCCATTAAAGAAATGAAATGCCAAGTAGAGTCTTACCATATTACACTAACCCAATTCGCTCTCTCTCGGACTGAGAAGGCTGCAAACCTCTCTCTGTGACCACTCGCGAAAGATACTTCGAATATCCTGGGATCTTCGGAGCTTGGACCAACATTCGATGGTAACAACGCGCCTTCTTCTGGATTCAATTGACCAAGAGTTAGAGACCGAACATCTGCGCAATCTGACAAAGAGATGCTATGTCTTTCCAGAGTCCCTGACCAAGAAAGTACGAGGCTGTTGTCCGAAAGAGTCACCGTACAGGTTGTCCAGACAGGCAAAAGGGGCGTTGATGAGGCAGACTCCGAAAGACGCGAGAGATAAAGAAGTGTTCCAGATTTTCCTGCAGAAACAGGCTCAGGCTCAGGCTCAGACTGAAACTGAGGGTCCGATGGTAGATCAAGGTTTTGGCAAATCAAAGAAGGCTTTCTACGATCCAGTTTCAGTTTGCTAGGTCCTTTCTTTAGAATGCCAAGAAGATTCCGGAAGGATTGGCGAACAGGAGACTTGTCTTTCTTGGGCGTAGCTACCGGACTTTCAAGAGATTCGAAACGACTTATAAGCTGTTTTGTGGATGGTCTATGCCGCAAATCTGACACGGAATCTGACACGGAATCCCTTGGGCCCATAATATCGATGGTTCAAGGAAAAAGAGTTGCTGACAAGTCACATGATGTTGCGCGAACTTAGTAACATCGTGTTTCAATCGTGTTTGAAATTTTACCTCGGGCACGCAGATACCATGTATTCCCGTTGTATCTGAGGCTTCGGAATGTCAGGCAAGATAGTATATAAGGTAATAAACACACCTATGCAAAAAAATCAGTTGATCCACGAGGGGGAATGATTGTAAGAGAGTTACCGATGCAAAAGGTCACCGTTGTGCCATTATGCCGATTTCGAGCTCCGCGCGTTCCGTGTAAACAAACTCCGATCATGCACAGCTCGCAAAAATGCTAGACATTATCTAGAGCTATCGGAACTCGCATGAGGCATTCATAGTATAATCAACATTTTAGCAAAATTGCAGTAGGCCACGTCTTGTATAACCTATTCTCCAAGGCCATCTTTCCTATAATTAGACTCTTAGGACTAAAGCATCAGGACTGGATAGATTCCCATCAAAATTGTGTTATATACAAGAGGCAGATCTAAACATTCCAAGCCTTATATTGACGCAAACACAGGAGGAAAAGCCTTAAAATCGTTTTTTCAAACACCTACCCGCTTTCAAACACAGTCACATGACCAATGTTAGAGTTAAAGATTGTGGTATCCTTCTGAATGCTTTTCGCTCCGATATGGAGTTTGTGTCGATGTCATATTAGTGAATTGCTACTTCAACTGCCTTTCAGCGAGGCGTTATCTTACAATCAAATGGCACAGGATAACGTAGCATCCCATCAGTATACTCTACGTTTGGCGTTACAGGATTTCCAGATGCATCGACCGCCTTTTGTATATCGAACGCAGCAAGCGTCGTTGCCATCGTTATGAAAAGGGACAAATGTGAAAAGTGTTTTCCAGGACAAGTGCGACGAGCGAATCCAAAGGCTGCGTCCGGATCTTGAACAGCATGGTTAAGCATCCCATCTTGAGTCAGGAATCGTTCTGGCTTGAACTCGAGGGTGTCGGGACCGTAGATATCTTCATCGTGGAGAATGGCCCTAAAGACCATCACATCGATCAAGAAGGGATAAAAATCAACTCACCATGCGTTGGGTACCACTACAGACCCAGCAGGGAGATGGTATCCTTCGTACATATCGTCGACCATCAATCTATGAGGAAACGCTTCTACAGCTCAGATGCCAGATCATGCTTTCAAGAAGATGTTACCTAGGGGTACAACAGGATTCCATCGTATGACTTCTTTAAGTATTGCCCCGAGATAGGGCAACGATGCTTCGTCGGAAAAGTCGGGAAGTCGCTTGTCCTTTGACAGAACTTGATCCAACTCGGCTTGAGCTTTTTTTTGAACTTTTGGATAGAGCGTCATCGCAAGAAAGAAAGTTCCAAGCGCCGACACCGTCTAGAAGAATCAGTGTCAGTGAGAATAAGCACACAGCCTACTGGCTTACAGCAGCCGAACCAGAAGCGAACATTGCGTGAGTAGCACCCGCCATCGTTGCTTCGTCCACAGGCTCGCTGCTGAGCAAGAGCGCAGACGCCACGGATGGCTCGACCTTATTTTCTGCCTGAACGCATGGTCAGAAGCGCCAGGTGCGTTATTTGCTAATACTCACCACGGCCTTCTTTACGAGTGAAAATGGTACGGTTCCTGCAATGTCACAAGATACACGCCATTTTTTTGCCTGCTGCTTATATTTCGCAAATGATGCGGGAACGTATTTTACTAGAGATAGTCAGCCATATTACCGACAAAGGTGATTTACTCACAGAATGGCAGAAAATCGACTAAATAACTACCAAATATCCCAGCGTGCATCATAGCCTCCACAGCTTGCTCGGCGGCGCCGATGAAGGGGTCTGGCTGTCCTGATGGTTGAACTTGCATGCCAAAAGTGGTTTCCAGGACAATGCCACTAGCCATGCTGAGATGGTGCATTGAGTTTGATTTCATGGGTGTTTTTTAATGACTCACTGTTGTAAATGCTCCATCAATCGTTCAGGAGAAGTCTTGATGTTTTCCAGGAAGATTTTGTTCCATTTTCGAATCTGTGGTTTAAAACGAACGGTAGCAGTAGGGTTCAATGACGCGCTGAACATTCTGCGTGTATTTCTCCAGCTGTCACCATAAGGCATAAAACCAAAGTGCCATGCAAGGCCGATCCTTAACAAGGCCGGGTAAGTGATACAACCATCTTTGAATGGACTTACAGGTCGTTGATCATGGTCATTGGAGGTCTACAGTTTTGGTTTAGACGGAAGGGGATCAAAAGCTCGATTTACCTATCGGAATAGAGACCGGATTTCCGTTCAAACAGCGCAGTCGCTGCCTTGGCAGAATTGACAATAATCATGTCTGTTCCAAGAACATTAAGATGCAGAACGTCCGAATCTAAACTTGGATGAGTCTAGAGCGCACACCAGGCTAAATTTGTACTGTATCGTTTCGCCCATTTATCATAAGTCAACCACTGCTCGGACTTGGGCAAGTCAAAAAGGTTGCCTACGATGGGAAGAGGGCGAGGTCCAGGTGGTAGGTGTCGGCCGGCAGACCAAAACTTCCTGTATATGAAGAACAGGGTAGCTACAGCCATTAGAATAGCAGCGGGTTCAGCGAATAGCTTCGAGCTGTACAACATGTTAACTGATGCGATATCAAGCAGTCTCTGGACTCTGCTATTTATTCTAGTGCTTATACCAATATCTTTGTTAATGCTTCGGGGTTGTGTCATCCTGAGAGAAACCAAGACCGCGAAAGCTAGCTAGAACACAATCCATGCTGTTCGGAAAGACTCGGAATGGCGTCTAGACTTCGGTGAAGGAGCCTTAGTGAGTAATAAACCGCCGAAATTCATATGACTACAAAGTCTGTTGCGGAATATTCGGCAAAGTGCGGTCCAATCACAAGACTCAACTTCTTATATGATGTCAGAGGTAAAAACAAACCGCAATGCCGACTCGGAGGTAGCTTTGTCACTCTTTGTCAGTGCTTCAGCTCTTCGTGGATGGTATCCTGAGCGCGCCGTTCTGCCTTCGTTCCGAAGTTGTGTTACGGACTGTTCCAGTCAATTTTTGTCAAAAGGCTGACTGTGGGAGACTTGGTATCATTCTAACATGGTGACCATCCAACCAAGGCTGTAGCAATCATAAACTATTCCTGTTCAACGTTCAAGCCTTTAAAAGCTTTACGCGGCGCACTTCTGCATTTCGTATTGCTTCGTATTGCAATACTTACTTCTTTTCAAGTTGTGTCCCTGTCATCATGTGCCCGGACAGACTTCGCTGTCTGGTCATCTGTGTATCGTTTCCGACAATCTCCCAGTGATGATTTAATGGAGCATCCAGTCTATAGCGATCTATGACAATATGGCATACAGTGCCACTCCCATCAATACTATCCATACACCCAACTACAACATGCTTTCCTCTGTCTTCGTATTGATGACTCTTGTCTCATTGGTCTCCGCTCAAGCTGGGGGCTGGGACCAATGCGGCGGTACAGGTATGTACACTATTGCAGAAGGCAGCCCCAGCTCATTAGCTTTCATCCCTCAGGGTGGACAGGCACAACGACTTGCATATCTGGGTTTGTTCTTCAAAGGCTTCCAGATGGATTGACTAACGTCACCCAAGTTGGACCTGTAGTGTCCAGAATGACTACTACTCGCAGTGCTTGCCTTCGAGCTCAGCTTCTACAACAACAACCATCACCGAAACGTCAACAACGGCTTCTACTACAGCGACGACATCTACCGTAACTGGGATTGCCGCTAGTGCACCTACAAACCCTCCATCAATGCTCACGGGTAAAACTCCCGCTTTAGGGTACGACTTCACTCTAACTTCCAGTGCATTGTTGACATCGTACAAGATGGAATGGATGGAATGCATACGGCTGCAGTACGTCATGAAAGGTGCTGACGGAGGAGTTGCTCATGCTCACATCAGGCATCAGCGAAGCCAAAGTCGTTGCAGCTGCGAATTCATTTGTGTCCCTAGGACTCAAGGATGCTGGTTATCAGTATGTCAACATCGATGTATGCAACTTGCTTACTGTCTGCAACGCTACAATACTAAACCCACTCTTCAGGACTGCTGGTCTTTGACCTCTCGTAACGCGACGACGGGCACAATTATTCCAGACCCCTCCAAGTTCCCCGATGGCATCAGTGGCGTCGCTAGCCAGGTTCATGCTCTCGGGTTGAAAATCGGCATTTATAGGTAATTGAATGCGTACGCAAGACGTGCTCACTACTAGTCCGCAGTGATGCTGGTACAGCAACATGCGCTGGTTTCCCAGGCTCTCTTGGAAACGAAGAAGTCGATGCATCTACGTTCGCGTCTTGGGGAATTGATTATTTGAAGTACGGTACGTGAAGCAATAAGAAATTTAATCACACGACTTGTTAATCGACTCACGTTTAGACAATTGTAACATCCCCGCGAACTGGACCGATAGCAGCGTACGTGTCTTCTTGATTCCACG
>QLOY01001988.1:0-12461 GCA_003313965.1 Megacollybia marginata
TCATCAGGTGCGATTGAATCTCAAGAGGTAAACATATGAAATATTTCACATGGTGTGAACGACTTAATTTTCCTACGTTTTGGATTCAGCCGGTGACCCTCAGTCAAACGATTTAAAAGGGGAATTCATTCGGACTTCGTGTGACTTCCACCCGCGGCAGGGCCCATAGTGTCTGCAAAGTCCTGTTATGCAATACAATGTTCTGAAATCTATTGTAAGGCCCAATAATGTTTTGTAAGAGTTGGAAAGTATTGTAATGTGTTATAAAGGCTGAAAAGTTGTATAAAGGTAAAAAATCTCTATAAACCCATGTAAACTGGTACTACCTTAGCAATACTATATATCAGATTACAAATGGGCAGTGGATTGGGGGATAGCCCTATAAAGGTTTATAGGGCTTTGTTGGGTATATAGGAGTTTTAGGGGGTTTACATGGTGTTGTAGCTGACAGGCCTTTTCCGTGATGTCTAATGCCTTGACAGGAGCACATGAACTCTCATAAAGGCAAAAAACGTGCTCTTTTGTTTCAGTTCACATTCACCCTTCCTGACTCTTTGATTGTGTAGCTAATGTGTGTGACAATTGCAAGCGTGGCTTTGCTAGATTAGATGCGTTGAATGTAAGTCTTACTGTACATTCTCTTTGAAACTTCTGTAAATGGTTTCACAGAGGCACAAAATAGGTTGCCACCAATAATGCCGGTACTAGCCCGAAGAAGCCGAGGCGTGCAGCGTAATTCATCTCAATTGCCACATTTTAGGATAGATGAATATCATATCCTTTGTCTGCATTTGATGATTATTCCTGAAAGTATTGACGTAGCGGTTCCTTCAATGAGGGCACTGACACTCGTTGCGTTAGGTTAGAGTGTGACGCGCCGTTGTCGAAAGCTCAGTGTAGTAGCTCAATGGCATGAGTCTCGTTTGTCTTTAACCTCTGATTCTTCCTCGATCGTGATATATATACGCGTCAAGACGAAGGAGAGGAGGTTAACAATAAAAGACTATTAACGTCCATACAAATACTCTACATAACACATTACGCCTATCGAATGAAATCCTCAATGAAAAAGTCAACAAACGGATGCTTGGTTCGGTTGCAAAAAAGAAAGTACGTGCAAGGGGTATTACAAAGAGGTATACACATTATCCGGTGGAAACAATGGTTCAGAATTCATCGCCGCAGCCGGCATAGGCAGTTCAATATCCATATCGCTGGTCGCATCGTTGACATTTTGGTCGTCTTCATCTTCGTCTTCCTCCATTATCGGAGAACCCAATTCGTCGTCCTGTTCTGCATCCCCGTCGGCGTCAGGATCGTCATCAAAGATTACGTGAAACTAGAAAGAACGGGTTCAGTAGGGAGGGAGGCGGAGACGGGAACATACATGAGTGATCAAAGCTTTAACAAGCTTATGCGTATACCCCATATTAGCCAGAATGAGCCCAAAATCATTTTGAGGCGCCCGTAAGAGGTTGGGACTAAACACAATCGCAAGAGCCTCAGCAGTCATTTGATTTTGTTCTTCGAAATCCGTAACTCTACCGAGTTGTCTCAGTAACCAGCAACTCAAAGAGACGAGGGCTTACTTGTCAAGATGCTCCGAAACACGTCTGAGGAGGTCAAAGTTTGCCTGAGGTAAGTCTTGCACAACTGCACGGATGGCACTTAGTCTTGCATCGAGATTCTCGAGCTCTGAAACTTGGTTGAAAACAACTTCAGAGAACGATAGATGAACGCACTCATAGCCTCAATGACATTATGATAGGAAGAAGACGGAAACGTAGGCTCAGGCATCACCCGGAACCAAGACTTGAGCAAGTCACAGACAGCGTGAATATCGGTCGAGCTGTCGATCGGAGATTCACCTAGCAAGATCAGTCAGCGAGGATAACTTTTGATTAAGACGAGTGTACCTCGATTGAAAGCATCTTTCAGTGCGTTGATTTCGGAGGTCGCACCCGCGATACGATCTATACAAAACTTTAGGCCAACTCCGGACAGTTATAAAGGGCAAGAAACGCACAAATTCCAACTTCAGTCAGCCCACGAGTTTCAACCTCCGAAAGACACCGCTCCACAACCGACGGAACAGTCCCAGGAAGCACTTCTTCTTCCTCAGCCTCTCGTCTCAGCAAATACTGAAGCTCGACACCAAACACTACAACCCCCATCAGTAAACAGCCGAGCGGAGCATCATCTCACTTACCAGCAGTAGGACTCCTCGACTGTACAACAGGCCCCGGGAAATTGTACAGATGATCCGAAATCTGAGGTGTTAGCGGATTCCCCAAATAAGTCAACCTTCGCTTTGCAGCAATCTGTGCAACTCGACCAATAGTCTCCAACCACTTGTTCATGTCCTTCTTGTTCATTGCTTGAAGGGCGTAGTGTCCTCCGTCCTCCGTATCCAGAAGAAAAGTGAACGAGCGTTCGTTATTGATGAATTGGGTAACTCGAGCGTCGACCATACTCAAGACTAACGAGGGTTTGCCAGAGGTGGAAAAATCGAGTTCAGATGGAGTACGTCGTAGTCCAGGACCAGTTAGGGTATCCGAAGTGAACGCACTCGAAAGCGGACGCATAAAATTAAGAAAAGCAGACATGCTCTTCTTATTACGATGTTGCTTGTTCGTCGTCGGCCGTGGACGCATTGCACGGTTAAGAAGATCATCCCGTCTGTCGTGTTTTGTTTGCTCCTGCAACTTTTCCTTCTGGATGCGCAGACGCAGCGTACGATCTCTTCGATTCTTCTCAATCTGTGCGGCCAATAGTCGTTGGAAGGGACGAAGGACCTTCTTCGTTGAGCCAGGTCCCCCAACTGCGGCATGTGCTCCTTCTCGTTGAGCCTCGTCTTTGATGATACGAGGATCGAAGAGGAGAGAGAATACCTCTCGTTCGATGTTGTTGAGACGTTCGAAAGCACGACGGTTGAGGTCGTTCTGTTGGGCAAGTCTTCGTGAAGCAAGGAGAGAGGGGGTGTTGGTGATGAGGTTGTACAAATGCCGTCGTTTGTCGAACTGGATGAGGCATTCGCTCTCTTGAGCGATTGGGTCGAGAAGGTCGGGGGTAGCGATGATGTCGAGCAGTCGTTCGAGGAGCCATCCCATATCCACCGTCAACGCATCCTTGGATGGGGAGAGATGGGCACTTCGGCGGGAGAGAAGGGAAGTTAATGAATCACAGGCGACACCTCGAGTATAAGCGACATTCTGCCAAGCTCGTTGATGCGTTCGACTTTCCGCACTGAGAATTGCAGAGACGAGGATTGCTTCAACAAAAGACCGCACACAAGGTTCATCCGCGACGCCAGTGGACGAACTAGATTCCGTACTCCGTAGACGAGCAACCTCGATAGCCTGGAGGAACAGCTCCATCCGTGTTTGTCGAGCACGAAGTCCAAGTCGGGGGGTAATGATTTTTGAGATGATCCATTTGCGCATGATACAGAATGCACGTATGCAGCTGCGGACGCCGGCGGGGAGTAGACGATATAACGAATCCTGGGAACCTTCCGACATTATTGAAGAGGGCTCAACGTCCTGTATGTGCGAATACATTGTCTGGATCTCGACAGTGTCCTCGCTTGTGCTGGCTTCCTTGGGTGAAATCCAACCAACGCGGTCGGCAGTCTGGACTTCAAGGAGGTCACAGGTAGCAAAAAGGTCCTAGATGATGTGTATTGGTACAAGAAGAATCGATACGAAAGGCGACTTTACCTCTTCAGTGACATTGCTGAACGCTGCACATGCCATACCGTCGAGATTATCAACTAGTTCTTCAGGGGAGACACGATCAACGTCCGGAGGTTCTCGAGTACTAAGATTCCGTACTCGTGATTCGGTAGCGCTAGCCGTTGGTCGGGGTACAGGTCCGTGAGCGGATCGAGGAGGGCGCATCGTACAGGACTGAATAGTACGGCGAAGGGATCGTCTGAGCTCTTTGAGGGTTTCTAGAGCTTGTTGAACAGTGTTGTCGGCCACGTCTGAGAGACCGTGTACCAAATGATCCGTTGGACTGTCGAGGAAAGTCTGCATTGCATGGAGCAGTTGGGAATCGTCAACGATATCTTGAGCACCGCCCCCAGCCGAAACCCATTCTTTCATCGTCTCCAACACTTCGATACGGCTGTTTGTGACGAGTGTAGCCGTCGTTTGGGAAGCGGACAATTGCGCTTGAATGTACTTCTTGCGGAGTAGCTACCCAACATGAGAAAAGAACGAAAACGAAAAGTGTTGCATACCTCGAAAAGCACCAAGGGCGTAACAAAACTGCGAAATACAATCCACCAGATCCTGGAAAACTCGGATTGATCCAATGCC
This sequence comes from Megacollybia marginata, assembly GCA_003313965.1. Taxonomy (NCBI): domain Eukaryota; kingdom Fungi; phylum Basidiomycota; class Agaricomycetes; order Agaricales; family Porotheleaceae; genus Megacollybia; species Megacollybia marginata. The sequence continues at coordinate 4,323 of QLOY01001988.1, forward strand.
AAGTTGCGGGTGTTCCCTTCGCGCAGCGACATCTCACCATTATCATCCGCAACGGACACAGAGACGTTGCCTAGACCATGTACAAGAACATGTACAAGCTTGTTCAAAGTCCCAGCTTTGACAAGCACACGAAGTGGACGATCGAATGACGCTTCTGAAATGACATAGTTTCGAGGATTGGACAAGGTAGGTAGAGAACTTCGTCGAGCAACACTGCTTTTGCGATCCAGGGGTTGCGAAGAGGATGGTTTGACCCGAATCGAGGGTGCTCTCCCCACCAAGGCCCTTTCAGAGCTGTTTCCATCAACAACGGAACTAGGCGGCCGCGAGAAACCATGAGAGGACGGACGTGAGTTTGAATCTGAATCTGTAGCACCGTTATGAACGACGAGAAGGAGGTCGCCACTGAATACTGGGATAACGGTCCCACCACGGCTAATGGATCCTAGAGCGTCGCGAATGGGATCAGAATGGTCTCCTGTTCTTCGATTGTCGGGACGTAGATGCCCCTGTACAGCACGCAGGAATTGGATATCCGAGGCATCGCTGTCGACACGACCGCGTAGCAATTGCGAGCGATCGATCAAAGTCAGGGTTGGTAATGGCTCAGGGAAGAGTAGCGGGATAAGAGAGGAATGGGAGAAGGTACTCGTTACAGTTCGTGACCAATAGTAAGGTTGGAAGATCCCCTTCTTCCTTGGTTCGATTGCCAAGGAAAGCGACATGAACTGTTCGACTCTAAATGAAAGATTAGTTGGTATTGACGCTAAGAGGAGGAACATACCGCCGAAACCTTACAGCGAGAGCACCTGACCCTCCCCCCTCATTGTACATATCCCTCCAATAAGTCACCAACTTCCGCGCTTCCTCCCCAGAATCATCCTCGCCAAGCGCCATCCTTCTCGGACACAACGAAACACTAGTTCGGAACCCCTCGAACAATCTCCTCGTCTTATCCAACGGAGCAACCTGAAGCGCCTCCTCCGAATCCGACCCACGAGCTTTCACTAGTTCTTCCTTGATCAAAACATCAACCCCGGCTCCCCAAGGCGTGGTTCTAGGCTCCTTAACCCCAATCGGCTCCCCGTCAGGTGCAGGGAGAATCCAAGATTCGACAATCGCATACACACTAGGATCAATCTTCTTCCACACCCTTTCCAATCTCGCAACGGGAGCAGAACATATCGCGGAGAGAATAGCACGCCAAGAACACTCATCACCCGTCAATCTACATCGCTCGCCAACTCGAATCCAAGCGGTGATGATTTCCGAGCGAGAATGAGCACGACCGCCACCGGGAGCGGAAGTTTCAGCTCGAGCACTACTAGTGCGATGGTTGTTTGACGTATCAGCGCCCAAAATCTGCATCAACAACAACTTTGTCAACCAGTGTGGACGCTCATCACTGCCAAAGAATGGTGCAAAAATAGGAAGAGAAGACGGGTTGGTCGATGAATCTGAACTGAGGATATACTGCGCCGTGAGATTCTCCGGAGTATGCTCGAGGACACTCTTATGAAATAGCGTCAAGCTACGTGCAATAAGATTTGGATCGATCGTGAGCAAGACATCTCGAGATAGCCCTTCCATGTCCAACGTGTTCATCCAAGGTGGAGGCGCAGTTCGATTCTTTGACGGTTGGGGTTGAGGAGACATCGCCATCGCAGGGTGCAAACCCTGATGATCCAAGAACCGGAAATCTGATCTGCTAGAAGGTGAAGGAGGTACTACCACGGTAGTGGGAATAGGATTCATACCCCCACCAAAAGTGTCCATCACCGACATGACAGTAGTAGGGCTGTCCCCCGGTCTGGGAGAAAAAGTACCAATATTGGGCGACGCGAGCGGAGTAGGCATGTAAAGCGCTTGTAAAGAGGAGGATGTCGGTAACGGTGTAGGAGGGTCATTGATAGGCTGCACAATAGCCGCAGGCACAGAGGGAATTACGTCTTTCCTCCATTCGTCCCAGGCTGCGAAATCAACAGGAGTCCCATGATAACGCAAATACTCTCCTGCCAACCATCCTACTCGTGTCGTGTACTCTTCTTTGAGATCATCCGAGGATCCACTAACGAGATATTCGCAGCACCTGAGAAGCTCCGCTTCAAAACGGTTGGGAGAGACAAGCGAAGGGAGGGACAACAGAACCGAGGATGCAAAATCCTTCCATTCCTCCCTCTTCTCATCCTCCAATGCAGATTCAGCGCCGGCGGCGGACGAAGAACCCGTAAAGGTGGTCCCAAACACCGCTTCGTGAACCAGCGCCTCAAAAGTCCCTTTTTCGATCTTGCCGGTAGAAGGATCACGAACGAGATCGGGATGCGCCCTGCGTCCCCAAAACGCACGCTTCTTTCGTCCCATAGAACCCGCTGCCGTGGCTTCGTCTCGACTTCCCTTCCTCTGACGCACGAGAGCATTGTCCCATTCGTCACCGGTATCCCCAGCCTCGAGATCAGATTCCGTAGGAGGAACTAGCCCTGTCGGAAACAGCTCTTTAATGCCGTTCGTTCTGTCGCTGCTCGGAGGTTTGTAAAAGTACAGTTTGGATCCCTTGAGTTCCATTTTGAAGGGTTTCCAACCTTTGGAGAGGGAGATGGATGTGGGAGGAGTAGGAACGTCTGCAACGAGACGATTGATGAAGCCCGAGTTGTAGACGATCTGTGAAGACCGTTTGGAATCGTCACCGGAAGGTGCATCTTCGTTCATCGAAGGCGGTGCGAGGAAAACGCCTGTTGCACGCGGATTATTGACTGGGTTCTGAGCAGGTGCTGGAGCTGGAAGCAGCGGCGGAGGCAAAGGTGAATTATTGGTCGGTGAGCCGCCGCCGAAACCGAACGGAAAGGGAGAACGAATAGATACGGGAGAGATTCTGTCCATTTCTGAATCTGCTGAGCCTTTTCTTTTAGGACTTGCCGGGATTCGCGGAGCAGCGAGTTTTGATGAAAGTTTGGGCGTAAATGAGTGTGAACGGGTGTGTACGTGGTGAGTCGGGCTCAACTTTTCTCTGTCTTCGCTAGCTGGTGAGATAGTTACTGCTGGCATGTTCGAAGCGTGAGGCGGGGACGAAGATGGTGGAGTAGGTGTTCTGAGCTTTGGGAATGGCTGACGGACGTTTATAATGTCTGTTGGCGTCACCGTGCTGGTATTACTGTTGCTGCGGTTCCGATACTGGGCTACCTTATCTTGAAAGGATTTTTTGGGAGACAAGTCGATCGAAGATAGCTTTCCCAGGTCGTCGGCTGATTTCGACCATGCGCGACGGGAAATCTGTCTGAGATCGCCTGAGCCTGGAGAGTTGGGCGATAGGACTGGGCTCGATGGAACACTTGACATGTCTAGCGAGTTTTCAGCACGCGAGGACAGGTCCATGACGGATCTATGCAATGATAAAGAAAATTTAAGATTTTAAAGCGTTTTACCTGGCACCTGGGGCATTATAAGTCTCTAGAATTGGCCTGGGATCTGTTGGACGAGAAATTTTTGGCTTCCTCGCTGAAGAACTGCTCGTTCTCGGCTCAGGTGCAGCCGTGCCCAGTTTGGGAGTCGACGCGCTACGCGTAAACCATTTGGCGGGCCGAGAGAGAAGCTGCGCAAACCCGCCAGTAGACGGCGAGTTCGCTCGTGGAAAATTGAGCAAGCTGGAAGATTCTTGAGGCGAGAGAGCATTCGGAGACGGTGTACCGCGTTTGGGAGCCATCAAAGCCTTTAATTGGTTAGCAAATGGACATTATAAGGCTGAAAGGGCTCACTGAGGTGGATATCAATAGGTTGTGTAACGAATGAACATGAGCGAGAGAGGCAAGTCGCGTCTCAACTCTGTTTGCTTTGTTTGGCTACGGCTTTGGCTCACGTTTCCTTTTACAGTCGCTTCGGTCCCGCTACTCCGTCGCTAACGGTCTTTCTAGCGTACCGGGTTTAAACACAGCGTCCTCAATGTCAGGCTCATTCATCCATGTGATGGGATCAACAAACGTGGATCGGTCTATTCGATTAGTTGATCTTCGTCTTGACAGATACTCCACACCGGCCGCTTTGGGTCCTCGCTATCTGGCCAGGTAAAGCAATAGACTGTGCAACTCTAGCGACCCGCCACATTTCATTCTCATCATCAATATATGTTTAGCACTATTCATTTCTTGGTCATATTTCTGCCGCCGCCACTGCTTCTGACTCAGGGAGTGTAATGCAACTGCAACCAATCATGACAGACTGGGGTACTGCGTCGATTCAGTCAATCATCATCAAGTCATTGACGTAACTATAAACAGCCTTAATGGTAGGCGGTACAGACAGCGACGAAATCAAACACAGGACAACTCTAGTATCACGAACAAGGAAGGATGGAAACGAAATCGAGACTGATAAACACGAATGTCCGATAACTCGAAGGCATTTTTGCATCACTAGTATAGGACTACTCGGGTAAGTGATCTGCAACGCTTCTGACCTAGTTCTGGACAGGTCACAACATGCCACGATCAAATTAACCAACGGAGAACTGATTCGAATTGTCTCCAACTGTCCAAGGTCTGATAAGGACCTACGTGGTCTCATGTCAATCAACAGCCTAATAATAATAAGACTCGTTATAATTAGTGCCCATCGCCCGGGCCCCGAATCATGATGTTATGGCCTGGTTGGCTCTAGGCTCATTTGATGGCTAATCGAGTTGTTCGGGCGGCCCGAATAAATTGATTTGCCATCAAATCAACTAGCAACTTGATTCTGCTAGCATCTCGAGCGGTGAACTCACCTCGGCCGGCAACAAGACTACTCGCAAACGACCCGATACTCAAGCCGCAATAAATCTTGTCGGCAAGATCCATCCTCCAAATTGAAACACCAATCGTCAAAGACTCAAAGATTGGGTAGTCCAGAAACATCAAAGTTCTCCAAACTAATCAAAGGAACAGTACGTATACATAATGTCGGCACCTTCATCTCGAAACCGCACAACGGCAAGCTGATATGATAGGGCCCGATATCCTCGATCAAATCCTCCACATGACACAACTGAGCTTCTAGCCAAGTCTCCATCATCTTTACCACATCACCACTGACAGTCCACAAACTCAACTCAACCTCGATTTTCACCTCCAAATGTTAGTGCTCTCCGAGCGAGGGAGGTAGGGATCACAAATGAACACCTCGACCCTCAAAAACCCTCAATCTCTCCAAACACCAGCGAAACTCTCAAGTACATTCCTCCTCCTAAGTGCCTCTCAAATCGGAACACATCTGGCCGGATAAAGGATAAACGCCCGGCATCCCCGGGTAGAACTGCAAGCGCCCACATTCTCTCTCCCGGGCCCACTCCTTCTTGATCCAAGGACTGAAAGATCAATGATGATAAACATGAAAGGCAGCAAGAACAAGACAGGATGTCTACCCTCTAGATCATCCCCATCTCTCAAGCCCTCCGAGTCCCTCCTCTCATTCAAATTCCTTTCAATCCAATCTCATCCCGATTTCATTCTTTCTATAAAATTCCTTTAACAAACATAGACACATATCAGGATGCATGGCAGACTGATGGTTGTCAGGTGAGGAATCTGAAATTAGATAAAGAAGGCAAGTCCATAAATCACAGCTGTGGATGGAGCAGCTCTACACAGGGACTGGGAACTAAGAGGAAAGTGTGTTGCTATTTTTCTGTTTTCAGTAGGTTCTGACCAAATAACTCATTGGAGTCCTGTTGCAGAGAACTTTGGTGGTAAGAGAGGATATTCCAGTTGTAAGTCTTTTTGTTCAAGTTGGAGGATATAAAATAAGCCATTCAGAATCAGACTCCCATCAATGGGCATCCAAAGAAAGAACAAGGACATCACACTCAACTTTAATATATCATCATGAAAGTACTCAACCCCAAGAGACTGGTATTACCTAGCCTGAGTAGGTTGAGGTCAATGCAGTTCAACTCAGAACTATACAGGAAGAGTTCTGTACTGACAATTGGATGATACAGATGCAAGTACTTTCTCATATCATGATGTTTAAAAGCAAAAAAAAACAATTGAAAGCATGTTTACATATCTAAGAAAAATTTGATGATACTATTGAGGGACATAACAATTGGCCCATCCAGCACCAAGTTGACAATTCTGGAAGTCTACTGTTGAACTGCCATTGCGAGAGACTACAAGCTTTGTAGGGCCAGCAGAATCATATACAAATCCAAGAAATAGAGGCATCCACATGAGTTTGTTGAAAGGAACAGACTTCATAAGAATCCAGCAATCATTGTTAATAACCCATGGAATCCTGGGAATAGAAGTAGGCACAATTCCTTTTTTGTCAAATGACAATGCAACAGGAACAGAGCTTGTGTTGCTTTCTAAGCTAAACCCCTCACTACTAGATGCATCCCACACTTGCACAGAGTGGTCATGAGAGCCAGACACAATCCACCTTCCATCAGGAGAGAATGCAACAGACTTAACATAGTCTGTATGACCTTCCAGCCTCTTTAACTCCTTACCACTAGACACATCCCACACCAGCACAGATTTATCATGAGAGCCAGACACAATCCACTTTCCATTAGGAGAGAATGCCACAGACTGGACATAGCCTGTATGGCCTTCTATCCTCTTTAACTCCTCACCACTAGATGCATCCCACACCTGCACAGATTTATCACGAGAGCCAGATATGATCCACTTTCCATCAGGAGAGAATGCAACAGACTCAACCCAGTCTGTATGGCCTTCTAGCCTCTTTAGCTTCTCACTGCTAGACACATCCCACACTTGCACAGATCTATCAGCAGAGCCAGACACAATCCACTTTCCATCAGGAGAGAATGCAACAGACTGGACCCAGTCTGTATGGCCTTCCAGCCTCTTTACCTCCTTGCCACTAGATGCATCCCACACCCGCACAGAATGATCAGAAGAGCCAGACACAATCCACTTTCCATCAGGAGAGAATGCAACAGACTGGACATAGTGTGTATGGCCTTCCAGCCTCTTTAACTTCTCACCACTGGATGCATCCCACACTTGCACAGATCTATCATGAGAGCCAGACACAATCCACTTTCCATCAGGAGAGAATACAACAGACTGCACAATGCTTGTATGGCCTTTCAGCCTCTTTACCTCCTCACCACTAGATGCATCCCACACTTGCACAGATCTATCATCAGAGCCAGACACAATCCACTTTCCATCAGGAGAGAATGTAACAGAGTTAACATAGTCTGTATGGCCTCCCAGCTTCTTTAACTCCTCACCACTAGATGCATCCCACATTTGCACAGATCGATCAGAAGAGCCAGACACAATCCACTTTCCATCAGGAGAGAATGCAACAGTGTGGACATACTCTGTATGTCCTTCTAGCCTCTTTAACTCCTCACCACTAGATGCATCCCACACCAGCACCAATTTATCATGAGAACCAGACACAATCCACTTGCCATCTGGAGAGAATGCAACAGACTGGACATAGTATGTATGGCCTTTCAGCCTCCTGACCTCCTGACCACTAGATGCATCCCATACTCGCACAGATGTATCATCAGAGCTAGACACAATCCTCTTTCCATCAGGAGAGAATGCAACAGACTTGACCCAGTGTGTATGACCTTCCAGCCTCTTTAGCTCCTCACCACTAGATGTATCCCACACACGCACAGATGCATCATCAGAGCCAGACACAATAGACTTTCCATCAGGAGAGAATGCAACAGACTGGACATAGTCTGTATGGCCTTTCAGCCTCTTGACCTCCTCACCACTATATGCATCCCACACTCGCACAGATTGATCAGAAGAGCCAGACACAATCCACTTTCCATCAGGAGAGAATGCAACAGACTGGACAGAGCCTGTATGGCCTTTCAGCCTCTTCAACTCTTCCCCACCAGATGCATCCCACACTTGCACAGATTGATCAGAAGAGCCAGACATGATCCACTTTCCATCAGGAGAGAATGCAACAGAGTTAACATAGTCTTTATGGCCTTCCAGCTTCTTTGACTTCTCATCACCTAATATATCCCATAGCTGCACAGATCCATCCATACAACCAAATAGAATCTGTGTTCCATCAGGTGAAAATGCTACACATCCAACTGGACTATTGGTCTTCTTTGACATGAACTGATTGATACCTTGGCTATGGACAGAAGGAATA